>OZ018321.1:119935128-120240128 GCA_963969495.1 Ceratothoa steindachneri
TGGCGCTTAATATAGCCTAGCATCCTTTGGGCCTTTTTCTCCGCCTCAATGCACTGTTTGGAGAACTTGAGGTCACTAGTGATTGTTACACCCAAGTCCTTCTCAGTGTCACTCGATTCAAGAGCAGTGCCCTTAAGGATATACTGAGATTGGGGGTTTCTGTGGCCGATATGCATCACTCTGCATTTCCCCACGTTAAAAGGCATTTGCCACGTGTCCGACCACTCCCCAATCTTCCCAAGATCTTCCTGCAGGCGGGCAGTATTTCCATCCTTTGCAACGTTCATACCAAGCTTGGTATCATCGGCAAATTTGGAAATCTTGGCAACCATGTCACCGTCCATGTCGTTGACGTAGATGATGAATAGTAGTGGTCCTAGGACAGAACCTTGAGGCACCCCGCTAGTAACGGGCACCCACTCAGAAGAATGTCCATTTACCACCACCCGTTGCCGTCTGCCACTTAGCCAGTTCTCGATCCAGCCGGCTACCTTTCCGTCTATGCCAAGCGCTCGCACTTTCCGGAGAAGGCGGCGGTGTGGTACCTTATCAAAGGCTTTCTGAAAGTCTAGGTAGACCACATCCACCGCCTTGTCCCGATCGTGCTCACTGAAAACGAAGTGGAAGAATTCTACAAGGTTCGTCAGGCATGACCGTTGCCTTCGGAAGCCGTGCTGGGAACTCCTCAGTAGCAGGTTTGACTCTAAATACGACGTCACTTTGTCCACCATGATGCTTTCCATGAGTTTACCGACTATCGAAGTCAGACTGATAGGTCGGTAGTTCGACGGTTGGTTGCGGTCTCCTTTCTTGAAGATAGGAGTCACCTCCGCCTCACGCCAGTCTCTAGGAACGCATCCAGTCCGGATTGACATGTTAAAGATAGCGCACAGATGTCGTGATACTTCATCGCACACTTCCTTCAACACTTTAGGGTAGAAACCCGTCCGGTCCAGGGGACTTATTCGTCTTTAGGTCAGCGATCTTTTTCTTTATTTCTCGTTCAGTGAGAGAGAGAGAGAGAGAGAGAGAGAGAGAGAGAGAGAGAGAGAGAGAGAGAGAGAGAGAGAGAGAGAGAGAGAGAGAGAGAGAGAGAGAGAGAGAGAGAGAGAAAAGAGAGAGAGAGAGAGAGAGAAGAGAGAGAGAGAGAGAGAGAGTAACAAGGACAACAAGGACAACAAGGAAAGAAGGTACCCTAGGAGACCTTACGTCCATTCAAAGAGGGTACCTTTGGACTAGCAATTGAGCGGGCACAAGGCTGCTCAATTGTTTTGCGTCCCTAAACGGCCACTTTTCAAGACTTTGTCTAGTCTTGACTTGAACTGGTCAACAGATTCACTGATGACAACTTCCACTGGAAGTGCGTTCCACATACCGCAGATACTGTAAGTGAAAAAATTTCCACACAGATTGCGGTTGTAACGCTTCAGTTCAAGTTTGAAGCCGTGATTGCGCGTTCTGTTCTCACTCAGTGTGAAAATATCCCGATAGTCAACATTGTCGAACCCTCGAAGTATTTTGAAAACTTCGATGAGCTGACCACGCTGTCTACGGGTTTCCAGCGAGAACAGATCTAATTCCCTTAGTCTATCCTCATAACTTTTATGTCGGATAGAGGGAATCAGCTTGGTTGCCCTGGCTTGTACGCGTTCCAATCTCGCGATGTCCTTTCGCAATGAAGGACTCCAAAATTTCTCGGCATACTCCAGGTGCGGTCGGACAAGTGAGTTGTACAGGCACAGTACAATCTCCTGGTTCCGATAACCAAACTGGCGCTTAATATAGCCTAGCATCCTTTGGGCCTTTTTCTCCGCCTCAATGCACTGTTTCGAGAACTTGAGGTCACTAGTGATTGTTACACCCAAGTCCTTCTCAGTGTCGGTGGATTCAATAGCAGTGCCCTTAAGGATATACTGAGATTGGGGGTTTCTGTGGCCGATATGCATCACTTTGCATTTGCCCACGTTAAAGGGCATTTGCCACGTGTCCGACCACTCCCCAATCTTCCCAAGATCTTCCTGCAGGCGGGCAGTATTTCCATCCTTTGCAACGTTCATACCAAGCTTGGTATCGTCGGCAAATTTGGAAATCTTGGCAACCATGCCACCGTCCATGTCGTTGACGTAGATGATGAATAGTAGTGGTCCCAGGACAGAACCTTGAGGCACCCCGCTAGTAACGGGCACCCACTCAGAAGACTGTCCATTCACCACCACCCGTTGCCGTCTGCCACTTAGCCAGTTCTCGATCCAGCCGGCTACCTTTCCGTCTATGCCAAGCGCTCGCACTTTCCGGAGAAGGCGGCGGTGTGGTACCTTATCAAAGGCTTTCTGAAAGTCTAGGTACACCACATCCACCGCCTTGTCCCGATCGTGCTCGCTGAAAACGAAGTGGAAGAATTCTACAAGGTTCGTAAGGCATGACCGTTGCCTTCGGAAGCCGTGCTGGGAACTCCTCAGTAGCAGGTTTGACTCTAAATACGACGTCACTTTGTCCACCATGATGCTTTCCATGAGTTTACCGACTATCGAAGTCAGACTGATAGGTCGGTAGTTCGACGGTTGGTTACGGTCTCCTTTCTTGAAGATCGGAGTCACCTCCGCCTCACGCCAGTCTCTAGGAACGCATCCGGTCCGGATTGACATGTTAAAGATAGCGCACAGATGTCGTGATACTTCATCGCACACTTCCTTCAACACCTTGGGTAGAAACCCGTCCGGTCCAGGGGACTTATTCGTCTTTAGGTCAGCGATCTTTTTCTTTATTTCTCCTTCAGTGAAGTCCATTGCCTCCAGCTTTTTCCCCGAGCAGGAATCCGTCGGCTGGGGAATGGGACCACACTCTTCAGTAAACACCGAAGAGAAGTAGTCGTTGAGGAGGTTAGCATTTTCTGCATCTGAATGCTTTAATGTCCCCTCCTCATTCCTCAAAGGGCCAATCGTTCGACGGATTGGTTTACGGCTGTTCACATATCCAAAAAACTCCTTGGGATTCTCTTTACAGAGTCTCGCCACTCGGAGTTCCTCAGACCGCTTAGCCGCCCTTATGCTGGACTTCACTCTCCTGGCTAGCCTCCGGTATTCGTCAAAGTCACCCGAGATCTTCGATTGCCGGTACACATTTCTCTTCTCCCTAAGCAGTTGGCCGATTTCTCGATTAAACCACTTTGGTTGAACAGACGACCGACGGGGGCATTTCAGAGGGATGAAACGCGATTGAAGACTCATGAATGTGGTTTTGAAACTGTTCCAAGAGTCTTCAACAGCCTCGCACTCTTCTAGCCTCGCGTAGACCTGCAAAGTCTGCTCTTCTCAAATCCAGTTTCCTTGATTTACTAGTTGCAGACTCTGCCTTGGGGACTTTGACTACGAATCTAATTAGTCGGTGGTCACTGCCACCGAGCTCTTCGCCAACAGAGAGGTCCTCAACGATGTCATCCTCAGAGGTGAAAACCAAGTCGAGGATATTGTCTCCTCTCGTTGGCTCTCTCACCCATTGAGTGAGGAACTCGTTGTTCGTGAACTCCAGGAGTGGTGCGTTCTCGCCACAGGGTTCTCTGGTTTCCCAGTCAACTTGTGTGTTGAAATCACCCATGACGATACACACTCTGTCTTCGACAAGTTCTCCTAGTAGCTGGTACAGATCTCTGTCCTTTTCAACGAGTTGGGCAGGAGGTCTATAAAGCACCAGGGTCCTGTATTTGGCAGCACCTATCTCTAGGTCAACACCTAGTAGTTCATGGTCGGATACGATGTTGCAATCCGTCGAGTTGAGAGTATCCTTGACATACATCACACCGCCACCCTCTCTGTCTGGCCTATCTTTCTGGAAGAGCTGGTAACCGGGAATCGTGAATTCGCCTTCAAAATCTCGGCTTGAGGTTTTAATCCACGTCTCCGTAATGGCCACCATCTCAGGTTCCTCTGTTGCTACGAGGCCACGGAGCTCAAGAAACTTATTCCTGATTGACCTCGCGTTGAACAGAAGAACTTTTAGGGAGTCCCCCAGTGTAGGACTCCCTACGCTCTTCCGTTTCCCGGCTTCTTTTGTGTGGTAGTACCCCTCTTTGCCACATCTAAGAACGTCGTTCCAGGAGTGACACGGGCATACTCTCTTATGTCCGCCTTCACTCTGGGTCGGACGCTCCTCTGCGTCCGCTCTACGACATCCTGGATTAGGTTACAGAGTACAGCCTTTCCCTTGAATGAAAGGTGCACTCCGTCCCTTTGGTAAAGGTCGTTTCGACCGTAAAAGGTGCGGTAAGGGTCCAGAAAGAAGACCCCTTCCGCCGTACAGAGGTCGGACAGGCGCTGGTTCAGGGTCACGTTCCTAGAGTGAGCTGTCCGGCTAGGACCTCTTCTTGGGAGCATCCCTACAACGACCCGTTTGCGAGTTCTCAATCCACAGTCGTCCACGGCTCCCATGACCGTGTTGAGAATTTTCTCGCTGGGGCCTACTTTGCCTCCTCGGAGGTAGAGGTCATTCCCACTCACCATCAGGGCAACGACTGAATTCTCGGAGATCTGAGATTTCTCAGCCTCTACCCTGATGTGGTGGTTTCCCCGTCCTGGCTGGCAGCATACCTCCACACTAGTGCGAAGGCGGGCCGCTAGCAGGGGCCGCAAACCTTGTGCTTGGGAATCGCCCACAAGGGTAACCCTCGGACATTTCCGTGCAGCAGAGGTTTGATGCTTTCCTTGCGGAAGCGAACTCTCGGTTCCCGCTTTCTTCTCCATCTTATTTTTCTTCTTCTTTTTCTTATTCATCTTTTCCGCGCTATCTTCCTTTGTTTTTATCTTTTCTTCCTCTGCTTCAACTTTCTCTTTTTCAGCTTCTACTTTATCTTCTGTTTCAACTTTCTCTTCTTCCTGTTTCTTTGGCTTCCTTTTCTTTTTCTTTGGGGGTTTATCCGTAGCATGCGGACCTAGCTCTGGGGGTAGTACTGCAGAAGCAGTGTTTGGTACAGGGCTTGGCGTTAGCTCTGCTATTCTCACCTCTAGCCTGCGAATCAGTCCGGCGTGTTCTAATTCGAGTCTGCTTATTTTCTCCTCCAACTTCCTGGATCTTTCCTCGGAAACCCTGCACGTTTCCTTTAGCTCCTTGATTTGGCCGTTTAAAATACAGTCGGTGCAGGAACTGGCCGGGTGGCATTTCGAAAAACACCCCTCCGGAAAGTCCACGCACCACTTATCTATGTGGCATATTGCGCACGTGTATTTTAGAGCTCCTGGTCCTTTCTTGCCGGTCATTCTGAACACTTTCTCTCTTTAAATACTTTGCAACCAATCAATGATAAAAAAGGGGGGTTGGTGAGTTCTCCCCGCGTGAGTCGCTCCCGCCTATTGATCGGAGTCGTTTCGGAGTCTTCCAGAAGGCACGCTCCATGTGCTGCTGTTCGTCCGACCGAGTCGTCAAGCCTCGGCGTGCCGTGGCTCCCAACCAAGCAGCACAGACGGTCCCCGAAGGGGCCATCGATTTCTCACCAGGTGAACAACAACGAAGCACGCCCCTTACTAAACTCCTACTAGTTCCCTTCACAACGGCCAGGATCTCGGAGCAGCGTTCAATGGATATCCCGCCCCACCAAGAGACTCGACCCAAGGCTTTTTATTGGCCTGGCAACCAACCTGGGAACAAAGGGCCGTCACCTCGGACCGATGCTACCAGAGGCACCCGTCAACGGGCACTGGGAACGGTCAATAATTACGCGCCAGGGAAGGGGTTAACGGGGCACTACCCTCATCCCATTCATCGTGCCCCAACGCCTAGGACACCTCTAGTCCTAGTCTCTCGCAACCAGTGAGCGTCGATTGGCGTTGTTTATAGAGGTTCCAAAGCCTCTCTTCTGACGCGTGAGGTAGCTGCCAGGTCCTTATATGTAGATAGAGGGAAAAAAGGGAAAGAGTGACATGATAGGAGTGGGCTTTTTTTTGTTATTTTTTTCTTTTTGTATAAGTGGGAGAGATAGGATGAAAGTAAAAAGGGAAAATGATAGAGTAGAAAAAGGAAGGAGTGACGCACTTAGTCTGGAATCTCGTTTTCGACCAAATCGACAAGGGAAGCCCTACCAGGGGTACCCAGAATAGGTACCCCCGCCGACATAGCTCGAAAAGTCAAAGGTACACACAAGCTCTCTTCCCGCGACAAGGGGGCGTCACCTCTCCCTCTACTTTCTTTATGAGAGAGAGAGAGAGAGAGAGAGAGAGAGAGAGAGAGAGAGAGAGAGAGAGAGAGAGAGAGAGAGAGAGAGAGAGAGAGAGAGAGAGAGAGAGAGGGAGGGAGGGAGGGAGGGAGGGAGGGAGGGGGGAGGGAGAGAGAGAGAGAGAGAGAGAGAGAGAGAGAGAGGAGGAGAGAGAGAGAGAGAGAGAGAGAGAGAGAGAGGGGGGGGCGCACTGAATAGGAATGGATTTTAACTTGACGCCTAACGGTATTTTCTTTCTCCTCTCGAATCATTTTCGGAATTTAATGAGTCGTAGACGTTGAAAGTCGCAGAGAGTTGCGAGTCGTGGAGAGTTGCGAGTCGCGGAGAGATGCGAGTCGCAGATAGTCGCGAGTCGCGACAATATAATGTGTAAAATTGGAACATTTAAATTTGAAGACTAAAATCTTAAGGTGAATTCTGTCTCTGATAAAATATAAAATTTTCATGACGCCTTAATCTTCATAATTCTCTAGAATTGTTCGCCATTGAGATGTAGATAGAATCATTGCATTTCTGCTGTGGTCGTTCTTAGCGTGGGTCAACAATGCTTTTTTGGTTCATTTGAATAATTAGAAGACCTATATTTTGCTCAATGATGTTTTTAAACTAAACTTCAAGAAATTTGAATCTAAAGGAGAGGTAAGTTAGGTTTGGTCATGTCCGTTTGATTTGGTTGTTTGGTTTGATTTGGATAGTTTAGGTCAAGGTAAGTTAGAGCCTTTGATTTTAGCGAAATAAGGAAGAGGTTCCGACCAAGTAGGATTTTGTTCTAGAGGAACTGGGTTTCAAGAGAGGTTTTGTTCTACTACAGTTGTATTATTTTTAAATCCCTTACTCATGTCACTCATTGCCAAGTGCAACTGAATTATTAAATCAAATGAAATATCGCTTAAAATAGACTAAATACGCGACCGAAATAATAAGTATAAAAATTTGTTCTTCAGCGCTATTTTAATCTTCAACTAATTTCAGAACTTCCTCATTCGACTGTAAAAGTATCATCAAATAAAGGTATTTACCAATAAATATTAATTTTATTTGTACTTTATATTTATCAAAGGATTAAATATTTGTTGGTGAATCACATAATCTAACTTTAATTCTACTTGATTACTACAAACTCACTCTAAAATTCCATTTATATCTGGAGGAACAGATGTTAAAGTCTCAAATGAAAGCGCTAAAACCTATTCTACGTTCTAAGACCACGCGAACTTGCGTAGACAAAACATTTAAATTGTCAATTACTTTTTTGAACGTTGGATAATGGAGGATCATCATTTCTTATTAATTACCATAAGGAAGGTTATAGGAGATAGAAGAAATAATTTCGCCGCTATATTAAACTTTCCAATTGCTTAGAATCTTTAAGTCAAGAGTGGATGGTGTGTTTTTTGAAGAAACAAGAGGCAACCCGCTCTAACATTGGAGGCATCAAACGGTATAAGGCATGGAAATAACCAAGAATAAGGAACAAACGGGGATATGCCGCTGATAAATTTCTATTCAGATTTACCTTTATCACCGACTTCTCAGTTTCATTCCAAATTTCTCGTATTACTGTATTTGTCAAATTGATTTTGATTCCAGCATGTGACGTGAAGTTGGTTGTGTATATACGTGCAGATGTGAGTATTTGATAGTCTTTACCATTAACGTACAGGGAAGCAACATATCTGTAACCAAGAATCTCGGACGAAGCATTTTGCGTGCCGAGTCACATTTATGAAACAAATTGTGCAGTTGGACAATTAGATGACTATTAAACCCAGTATTCTTAGCACCTATCCTCATTTAATTTGCATATGCACAATGAAGATCCCATAAATGAACAAAAAGATAGCTGGTCTTGAGCAGTAATTCTAGGGGGCGTTGCAATTGAAGGCTTCTTCGCCCAAGCCTCATTTTAAGTAACATTTTCACGTACCTTGGGGAAAGTTGAAGAATCACAGCTCGTACGATTTTTAGGTCATACTTCTATTTTAACATGACATGGCTGAGACTCGACGAGCTTTCTCAGCAAATGTCAACAAGGAACCAATGGAATCTGCTTGAAAATAATTCCTCAAGGCCCCAAATTATTACAGAAGGATTCGACGTCTTTTAAAAGGATGTGAATCGGTGACTAGATAGAAATCAAGGGGTTTCCACTTAGGAGATGCACCATAGATAAATACCTCATAAAATGGTTCTAGCCCATGTAGAAAACAAAATCATTCGGTAAGGGCTCCTAAATTATATTTTCGAGCTTGGGGAGACAGGAATAGGTTAAAAGAGGCTTTCGAGATGCTGTGATATGGTCGCGGTTGACTGCAGGAGATATTGTCACCACAGGGAGCGTTAGGATAAATTCTGTTTGTTATATGTACATTTAATCCCGTAAAATCAATGAGATAATTTGGAAAAGACCGACCGAGTGTCCCATAAATCCCAGGACACTACAGTTTCCTAAAAAAATTACATTTGTTTTCCGTTAATAACATATTTGATACAAAAGTTGCACGTGGAGTGTCCTACGACTTATGGGCAACCCTGTACAGTAAGCTTGAGATTGGAACCATGGAGTGTCGAGCTGAATAAAGTGACTAACCATAACCGATGAAGCTTAACTTTATATGCATTCAAATGGAAACAGTACTAATAATTCTTCCTATTTATTATATATGTTTTAATTCCTTCTCTTTGTCTTCCCTCTTTCTCAAATTATTGATATATTTCTACCTTTTTGTAATTGGTTTGTAGCTTCCATAATTATCTTTACTTTGGTGTTTACATAAATATAAATTTTATCTTTATTTGCTTTTGTACTGTTGTTTTGTATTATAAACACTAGCAGAGATGGGCACGAGTTTGAAAATATTTCCAAGATCAGATCACTTTTATTACTGTGATCTTGATCTAAGATCGCTTTAGTTCTTGTGATCTTGATCTAAGATCGCTTTATTTCTTGTGATCTTGAACTTGACGATCACTTTAGACCTCAAGATCACTTGAAATTTTAGATTCTTTAATATGCCGCTATGCGAATGTCATTTGTTTTTTGTTCACGAGACACCTGGCGGCAAAATTTATTCAACACAGATTGTTGTTATGTTTTCCACCACGAGTGTAAACACTATTTAAACACTTGATGATGTCACATACCCGAAGCCGTAGATTTTTCTTTCGCCAGAATGGTAAAGATTACATATAAACGAAAATAGTTTGCAAACGTTGATATCATTTAGTAACTTATAGTTAATTATTTTTAGAATTGAACATTATGCACATTTACTATGTGTCAAATAATACGTATACCTAGTTAATGTTAATAATGAAAGAATTTTTATTAATATATATATATATATATATATATATATGGGTTATTTTCAAAGGAATTGTTTCCAGCCCTCACTTGTACAAAAATGTATCCGTCAATTCTTTGATAAAATATACCATCCTCCACAAGAAATTTCCTCTGTCCCCAAGGATGTCCGCTATTGTCTTCTTCCTGATATTGGCCCACTCAACCTACCCTTACGCCGAAAACTTAATAAGCTTTTGAAAAGTTTTTACACGCATACCAACTTCAAAATAGTTTTCCTTAACAACTTTCATATTGGAAAATTTTTCAGAACTAAAGACAGAATCCCACCTGAAATGAGCTGTTCAGTTGTCTATAAATTCATTTGCCCCAGGTGCCACCAGGGGATCTACATTGGCAGCACTGTTCGCTCACTTAGGGCTAGGGTCTGTTCTCATCTTGGTATTAGCTCTCGCACTGGCTCCACCTTGACCAATAAAGAAACTTCTCCCATTCGAGATCATTCAATTAAATGTAAGACAGAAATTTCCCACAAAAACTTTCAAATTATAGGACATGCAAAGGACTCCACTTCCCTGCGCATTCTCGAATCATTATTTATAAAACAACTAAATCCCAGTTTAAATTCTGATTCAACTGCTTTTCCCCTTCTCATTTCATAAACCACTCAAAATATTTTCACAACCTACCAATCTCTAATCGGTTCCCTCTATAATCTTTCCTCAGTCTCTCCGCTTTTACCGTCCACTAAAGGTGACTAATATTATAATATAATATAGGCATACAATATAGCACATATATTTGTATTCATAATAATTTCATTCTAAACCTATTTTATTTCTAAATTGAATTTTTTAAATAATGAGTGCAATTTTACAACTTCAAAAGGCTCCCAATGGAACCAAAAAATTAATATGTGCTATTGAACGGAAAATATTTTTAAATTGTCGAAAAACTGGAAACAATACCAAAGTTATTTGTATGCAGTGTACAAAGAAGACTATAATTTTCTCTGCTCGCCTCAACTCAATAAGCAATCTTGTGAGGAACCTCAGAGTTAGTACTACTTAGAAACGAGATAGTAGGTGTCAACATTAACCTAGTAGTTCAAGTCATATTTTAAGTGACTGGTGCCATACAAGAATAATGGTATATTTAAGAAAACATTCATTTGAATATAGTGTGCACTTCAGATATTACTAGATTATGGAAGAGTAAATACACTAATAACTGCCAGGAGGAAATTCTGATTTCAATTTAATAAAAGGATAAAAATTCACAAGGTGAAAATAATTTAAGTTAAAGATAACAAAATTTTAGAATCTTGTTAAGTGTCACGAAGGCAAGCTTTTAATAGTGATAGAAGATCTTCGCTTATATTAGCTCCGTCGAGAAGAGCTTGGAGAGAAATCAATTCACTATTAAGCGCTGCAAGCAGAATTTGCTTTTGAACGTATTCACTGTGCATAGACAAAAGTAGGCTAATGTTTAGGTGTTTAGGTTTGAAGCGGGAGCGTTGTAGATTGGGAGGGCGACTCGTTGGGAGAATAGTTTCAGGCTGAAATTGTATGTTAGGTTATAGGAAAACAAGACATAAGTAAAAAAATGAGAAAAAATAATTCTGTGAATGGAAATGTACGGACTGATACTCTTAAATAATTATATATATATATATATATATATATATATATATATATATATATATATATATATATATATATAAGGGATGTAGTTTATAGCCTAAGGAAAGGAAAACTGGTATCACAAACCCGGTAAAACGCTGAGAAAATGAGAGATTTAGAAACGGAGAAAATAGGAAAATTGATTTTAACCCCTAAAGAAGGTGAATAAAGGAGTTGGATTCGAACCTCTGTCGTCAAGCGCTCATCGCTATCAGAACCACGACGCTCATCGACTGAGCTAACCATCCTCGCCCCCCCCAAAAAGGTTGATTCATGAAGCCTTTGGAATAACGAAGTGTAAGTTTCGAACCAGTGAGAGACGAGACATTTGCATTCACACAATTATGATTTCTCTACTTTTACTTTTTTCTTGTTTTCCAATAACCTAACATACCCATTAAACTCGCGTAAAAATATGTCATGCTCCTTTCTTGCTTTATCAATATAAACGTGGTTGCTATGATGGCTTTAATACTTCAGTCTCTCTCTCTGTATAAGCACCTACTAAATGTTTCATGGCTCTCATATGTAATTTCAAGAAAGTCTCTCCTTTGTACGATAACTGGAGAAATGGTCGAGGTCTATTTTTAGATTATCAAGAAAATATTTATGATATGACTTAGTTTTGTTCATGCACAAATTCAGTAAAGAAAATCCTTAACTTATGTATTTGGTCTATATTAGATATACACAATTAAATAATAAATTTAAGTCATACAATAATGATATCTAAGCTCAGAAAACGTGCAATATTGGAAGCTCTCTTCACTAACATGATCTTAAATATTAATGTTTTTGTAAGAAAAGTGAGTTCACTCATATGGCATGTACAGTTGTTAGTTATTGTGGCACAACTCATTGTTTCGATAATTTAAGCCCTTGTCTTTGTAAGATTTTGTATAGTAGCTTAAATATATTTGTAAGAAGTATAAGACGTCTTAGTGTATGTTTGTTCAGCCAAATAAAATAAATATTGAAAACCTTTTGTGATAAATATACTTTGTTTTATTTACAGCTTCATACCCTACTTTTCCAATAAACTTACATATACTAAATTGTAATGAGATTAAGTTAATAAATCGCGTTAATTATGGGTAATAATTCATAGAGGTGATGTAGAAATGATATGAAGTAATAAAATAAGTGCGGAAGAGATGAAAGGAATACGCCCCCCCCCCTCCTGTGACAGAATCAAATTGCCACCCACGTCTGTATGATCAAAAGGGCCTCCTTGGCTCTCTTTCATATACCTGTCAGAAAACAGATTTTGTGGAAATTAACACTTCAATATAGCTCCATCCTGAAATTTGACTGTCGAAAATAGTCGCTCGAATCGTATAATGAACCCGATGAAAGGGCGGGACACGCGCCTAGAAGTAAATCCATTACTGGATTAATTTGAAGCTCACTCTTGGAGCGGGATCTTCATCTAATTAAATCACCGCTTGTGATGAATTGGAGCGATCAGTTAGAGTCATCGTTTCTTTATTTACAATAAGGCTCAAAGTAGCGACGGGGGTTGTTAACACCTAGAAAATGGGTGAGAAATTATATGTATAATAGGGAGTGGAGAAAATAGCTAGACTTTTCAAATATGTCAATCAAAGGTTTGCCATTTAGTTATCGAATAAGTGTATTTATTCCATTAAACTCATCATATTTATCTTTTCAGTCGATAATTTCTGGCAAGATGCCATAATATATTTAAGTTGTCATTCACTACACCTCATAACGTCAATAGATTTCCTTTATAATAATTAGGGATAATACGGAAATTTGAAGTATAAATGAGAGGGATATTTCAAGAATTCAGGAGTGAGATTACATAAGAATACTTTTAAGGAAAAGACGTTTTTTTACACTGTCAAAAGTCAGAAAGATGATGTGAAAATTAATTAACAAAATTTAAAACATAAAAGTGTAAAAAAATAGTCAAAATCGCAACAAGTGGATGGTAGGAAGCGAAGCGATTTTTTAGAAGTGGATATAAAACGAGCGCACAGACTCAGATACATACAATTTTAACAAAACCGATTAGATTTGGCCACACACAAATTCAAGGTTCAACAGAATTTAGCCACATTGGCTTTGGTTGATTGTTATCTCGACTCTAGTTCACATTGAGAGTGAAGGAAATATGCTTTAGGGAACCATCGTTTCAGTCAAATCTATCTCAAGCTGTAGGTCATCAAGGAGATAGTCATCAAAAAGGGCGAATTTGTACTAAAATTAATAGTAAAACAGCAAAGTTTCGTGTGACGGTATACTGAGTATGGTAATCAGCAAACGGGTGTCACATCTGAGTCGACTTTGTGACAATACCGAGGTGGGCAAAACCCGTGATTCTGAATCCTCAAAAGCATTCTATGGATCTATGATTCAATAGGCGCAATTTCAGGTTCATATTTGTGGTGAATCCCGAAAAAAAATGCATTCCTGTGTTTCACTAAACCACACATTTTGTTTTTTCCTGATGCAATTGCGCAAAATAGAAAGTGGCTTCGGTTAGTATGGGGTTGCAACGTACCTAAATTTCCGTGATTTCCTTATAATCTTTCACTGCTCAATTGGTTTAAGTATCGCCCCTTTATTTGAACGTGAACATTACGAGTATTTTGTTGATAATAATACTGATACATCTTTTGTGTGACACGCTTTAGGATAGAAATCTATCAAAAGCGCCACTTCATAAAGATTGCAGCCAATAAATGAGTGTAGATTAAAGAAATCAATGGGAAAAAAGCTTGGCTATTCAGATCACACGTCTCACGTTAAAGAAGTGGTATTGTGATTGAAGATCGGTATCGAGATAAATTAACTCTGATGATACAAAATTCAAATCTATAATCTTGGCTCAAAACACACAAGAGTTAATCTAGTAATAGTAGCACAAAGGAAATCTTGTGAAATGAAATGATAAGAACTTTTGTGGAACTCACAGACACAGAAAAGAAATAATGTGCAGATCAGAAAAATAAGAAGCAATAAAGGTAAAGATTGAAAAAAATTATATAAAGTCTTATTCAAAACTAAGGTATACGTTCCAGGGAGTGTATTTGAAACCTACCCTGATATGTCAGTACATAAACAACTAGGAAACTATGGGAAAGTTTGAGCGTTCTTCTCGAGTGGTTGGCATGGGGGTAATTGTTGACAGTCACTTAAATATCTAAGCTGTGGTCAAATGATGAATACCGCGACGGCATTTTATTTATCTAATGCTTAATTGCTTATTTTCTTTTAGGTAACCAATTTAACTTCTTTCTAATATCTTTTGGAACTAATGTTCGAAGACCCTTCATGAATAGAAGATATAATATAGGTATAATTCATGTTTTATATGTATTATCGGCTTATGAGAGCATTGTTTTACGATGGACAAAAGATGCTGTATTTACCTCACACCACTAAACTTCAGTCAGCGTTAGTCTTCACTGATGTGTTCAATGTGGATGGTCTAAATTTAATTCAGCATTAGCCCTCATAGATATGTTGATTCAATATGATCACTAAATTAAAATAGCACTAACCATCACAGAGATCTTCTCTCTATATAAGTAAATTTAATTCAGGGATAGCCCACACTTATTGGTTAAATTTGTAAGTGAAGAAAATTAATTCAGTGTTAGCTCTCACTGAAATGTTCGCTGCGTATGATTACTAAATTTAATTCAGGATTAGACCTCACTGATGTGTTCAGTCAGGATGATAACTAATCTTATTTCAGAGACAGCCCTTACAGATGTATTCACTCTGTCTCTGTATTATGACAAAACCTATTTGATCTTTGACTCTCACTGGTGTTTTAATTATGTATGATGACTAAACTTAATTCAGAGTTAAACCTCATTGATTTGATTTTTCTTCGGAAGATGACTAAATTCAATTCGGCGTTTGCCCTCACTGATGTGTTAACTCCAGGTGATGAAAATAATTAAAAAGTGAAAGTCATCGCTGATGTGATCTCACTCTTTATGATGACTAAACTTAATTCAGTCCGTAATATAGATTGGCTTACTTCAGTCTTAGCCCCCATTCAAGTGGTTTCTCTGTTTGATGAATAAATTTAATTCAACGTTATGTCGCATTGATGTTTTAACTTTGTATGATGAATAGATTTCTGGCTTAGGCTTAATTGATGTGTATGACGATTAAATTTAATTCAGCGCTAGACGTCACTGATAAGTTCCTTTTATATGAAGACTAAATTTAATTTAGACTTAGCCTTGACTGATATGTACCTACTCCTTATGGTAATTAAATTTAATTCAACTTTCAAGGATACATTCACCCTGTGTGATCAGTAAATATAATTAAGCGCTGGCCCCCAGCTCCCGATCTCACTAACTGGGTTTGGTTGAATTTGCTATTGCATTTGTTCTCATTCCAAACCTCTTTATTTTTTTCTGTTTTTACTTGTTTTTCTCTTCTATCTACGTCATTCCTTTTTGTTGTCAGATTCCGATTGGATTATATAAGTTTCGTTTTCGAAACAATTTGGCAAAAGAATTGAATCACGATTATATCTAATAATTTGGATGACTAACCGAATTTAATGAAACAATTCACTAATGAAATAATCTTTTACTTCATGAAGCGTGAATAATTTACAACGTTAAAGTTTTAAGGATGAACTTTCGATAGGGAAAGGAAATTTATCGAATAAAGAGAAATAAATTGTAGCAATTTTCTAATTTAAAAAATATTGAACTAAGAAAAGTGAAAAGGTGTATAATTCATATAAAATGTATCCTACTTTCCTAAACATCCTGCTTTTCCACAACTAATATCCAGATGTTGGACAAAATAATGAATGCAGGTGATATCTTGAAGCCTTATTTACTTGATGTACTAACCATGACTTATTTTACAGATCTATGTATTATTATCTGCATGTCAATAAGTGTGAACTTTCAGACTTCCAAAGAGGGCAACAAATATTGGAGCACGAATGGCTGGGTCATTCGTAACAACATTGCCGAGTTTTTAACGTTTTGAGAGAAAATACGTTAAAAGCCATACTTTCCTAGAAAATAAAAGGAAAAATAGTGCTAGGAACAGTTACCAGAGACTGAAGGCATACTCAGAAACATCAGCGCATTAAAACGTAGTGTTTTGATGAATCACAGAACCACAACTACTGTGGTGATTTCAATGCTAAACCATAATCCTACCAACTGAATATCAACCAAAACACTTCGTTGAGACTTCAGTGCACCTTGATACCAAGGAAGACCTGCCATTTTCTTTCCCAGTTTGATGTAAAAAAACACCTTAAATGGTACGAAAACAACAATACGTGGACAATGAAGGAATATAATTTTCTATCTCGAATCAACCTTTGATCTCGATTGCCTGATTTGAACGGCTATATCGTGGAATCCTCTCGGTTGTTTAGTAGCACTAGAATGTAGGGTTAATATTAAGGAGTATTTGCCAATTTGGGGTGATCAAATTCACCCAATGGCGCAAACACGATTTAGTAATGGTGTAACCATCTTCCAGGAGAATAATGCACAGATCCACAGAGCTACAACTATTAAATACTGGCACTAAGAGGACAACTGGGATGTAGGTCAATTGGACTGGCCCTCACGATCACCAGATTTTAACATATTCGAACATGGTGTGTTTGGTGTGTTTTGGACCAGCAATTAAGGAACCGCTTTCTCCAACCATCATCTCTGAATAAGCCTGGAGAGGTCCTTCTTCACGAACGGATTAAAATTCCCATAGACACTGTCCAAAAGCTAGTATGAATCTGTTACTCAACGTATTGAAGCAGTTATTGCTACCAAAAGAGGTGTCGTAAAAAAATAGCCTTTCGACATACACTAATTCATATTTTTTTGTATTTGTAGCGCCAAATATTTTATTATTATTAATTACTTAGCCAAATGTATTTCAGCCATTCTCATTTTACGGTAAAGTTGGACAACAAGATTCTTTATATTTTATCGTGTCGATAGGTGAAGTTGTACAGAGCATATCCAGTCTTTTATTATTATCTATTCGGAATTCTATGCATTTTGTCACTGTAAATCTAGTTCTCGTTGATACCCGTTGCTTTATCTAAACTTGTGATGGTCTGCGTAAAGTTTAACGGACTTCATTGCCCTTTGAGTGTAAAGGTTTATAAATACTGTTCAGCTGGGCTTTCATTGCCCATTTAGGGTATTATTTTTAAATATTTGGGAATTAGGGATGAGTAAATGTATATACTTTAGTACATATAAGTTAATTATTCACTGGTTCTCAACCGCTTTTGAGTGCGACAAAGGTTATCCGGGTTCAGAGGAATTTTTTGCATACATGGCAGGTTGAGGGAAAATTTCTCTTGGGACTCTCTTTCGCTAAAAAAAACTACAGGAAGACCAACTCGATACACATTAATCCTTGAATATCCCATTGAAATCTAATAATAACCTAATTATCATAATATGAAATTTGTAATAAATATACTTAAAATTGGTTTGATGTTGATGTGCCAGAAATGTACTTTTGAAAGATGGAATAATAATTTTGGAGTTGGCAAAATGAATTTTAAGCAAATATTATTTAGTGAAAACAAACCTTCCTTGGTTTCCATTGAAATAGATTTAATGACGCAACTTCAAACAGTCTTAATGAGTGTCAAATACTATAAATTATATCCATAATATGTACGTAATTAATGAATATTCAGAGATAATTAAATTTTCATTACATACTAAGGCAAGCTGCACTCAAACTGGGTGTAAGAGTTTAAAATAATTCAATTGATCTTGTTTGCTTGTTTTACGTACGACGATGTCAAAAAGAACAAAGTATTACAGCAAAGTTGTATATTTTGGCATTTCTTACAACTTATTGAATACCAACATTATTTTATAGATAATAATAAATGAGAAAATAACAGATTGTTTAATCTATCTCCTTAAAGGTATGGAAAATTTACAGGATCATTGACATAGTCTTTACAACAAATTAACGAGAGTACAGCTTACAGTACACACTAACCTGAATGATAGATCATTCGGGTTTGCAATTGCTGAACAGCAAAGGGTAGCTGTATCTCCTTCTTTATAACCATTCTCCTTGTCATGAATGATGATAACTTCAGGCGGAAACGTCACTTCCAGTCGTACCTAAAGTAGCGAAGGAAAGATTATTTCAATATCATATAATGAGAGTCAAAGTGGCTTACAATAGAATTCCCAATTCTCAAACTAAGTTCTCACTAGCATAATGCCTAGATTCAAGTGTGTGCAAATCGACTGAGCTCCTAGCATCCAATTAGTAAAGTTGTCTAATAAAGAGTGTTCAAAAGAACCCCATCAGTACAATCTTAATTCAATGGAAAAGGACAAGTTATCAGCAAACCCCATGACTTCTTCCATTTGTAATTCTTATGAACATTAAAATCACCTATCCATAAAGGAAGACAATATTTCCAAACTACATTATTCAATTCTGTTTCATGCTTTTTTTTTGTGCACAGAACTTTTACCTTATATAATATACATACATCGTGTTAAGTTCATGAAGTTTGATGGGTTGAAAGTCTATTAAAATTGAATTATAAAGGGGTATAAATACTAATTTCACCCCACTATATATATATATATATATATATATATATATATATATATATATATGAGGAATTAAACCACATTCTCCGAAGACAATTTAATTCAGAACAGTTTCAGTGCATCTCACACCCTTTTTCAACTGACACTGGAAGGAAAATATAAGAAAAGTGCATAACAGCATAACACAAGGTCAGGTCGTGAAAGATCCCCTCTTTTTCCCCAATCCCCTACTTGTGGCTAATCTGAGGGAGGGGTTAGGCCTAAACATATTGAAGGGCTGACATTTTACTATTTTGTTTATTTGCTTTCTTATTACAGGATTAAAAGAAAATTGACCCTCAGATAGATTTAAATTCGGAACTGACGATATCAAGCTCGATTCTACGATTCTTCTCTTAACATAGTTAGCCGATTTAAATACCATTTTACTTCCATTGAAATCGATCGTATGATTCTTGTCTCTAACATGGCAAAATATTCCACTGCTTTCGCTGCCCACTCTAATATCTCTTTTGTGTTCATACAATCTCTTGTCTAGATTTCTCCACGTTTCCCCTATATAAACTTTATGGCAATCGTTGCATGGTATTGCATATAAAGTTTATATAGGGAAAACGGGGAGAAATCTAGACAAGAGATTTTATGAACACAAAAGAGATATTAGAGTGAGCAGCAAAAGCAGTGGAATATTTTGCCATGTTAGAGAGAAGAAGTATTGCTGGCTTTTTATGAGAGAGCTTTGAGATTTTTGTATGCGAAATTCTGGCCGTGGTACACAGGTAGAATCGCTCGAGGGGATTACCTGGGGTGCTCGGAATCAAGATGAAAAAGAATGAAATATTAGACCTTATCAATCCTAAATACTATAACTGTGAATGTACGTACTGTAAAGATACAGAAAATAGTTCGCACAAAAAGCACAGAAGTTCGAATTTGAATTCCAGGTCTTAGTTTTCTTCCTAACAATTACTTTCCTATTCTGCCTCGTTCGACCATTATAAAGAACGATGGAAGAACAAATCTTGGCAACATTTCCTTTGCTGGGTAAAGGAGATAAAGTTCCAGTTACATTTTCTTGGCAACGTAAAGGAGGCAAGGAGTATCGATATTTGCATAGACAGTTCTTCCACTCAAGGGATTTTATTCTCAACCATAAGGCTGAAGACTAAAGATGGTTAAGTAATGAATAAAGATGAAGTGGTTTGAGGTAAAAGTGAGCTGTAAAAAGATTACTGAGGCATGAAATTTAAAAAATGTAATAGTTCATCCAATCTAAAATGATAACACATTTTTTTTGCTAAACGAGAAGAAAAAGATTGAATAAAGATATTTTTACAGAAGAACGAAAGATGATGAATGTCAAATAAATAAAATTGTTGAATAAAAAGAAAGAGTGAAAGCTATTAAGACACAAATGCTATAATACCACTTAAATCATAAGTATCCAGCTAAACTGGCTAAATTCTTGCTCCGATGTGAATGAAATTTAGGATACATCAATTTCTTTTAAATTCATAATTTTTGGTGTTTTGATTTCAAAAAATCAAAGTTACGAAAAATAAATCCATAGCCATTAGAAATCTATTAATAACAAACTTGAACATCTATCGTACCTGCGTTTTAAGAGACTGATGAAGGGCTGGGTTAGTAGCTGTACAAGTAAAGACCCCATTGTGATGCTCTCTACCAGCGATGAATGTTAAGGTAGATCTCGAGTCATATCGATGCCCATCTTTCAAGAGCTCTTTCTTGAACTTCACACCGTCAAGAATAACTCGTTCGGAGCTGTCCAGCCATTGGATCTGAAGGAAGATGGGAAAAGAGTAAGAAGCGCTATCAAATATTTAAACCTGAAGTAATTTTATGACTAAAGTCAATGAAATTGATTCAAGGGACGTTTAAATAAATTACATAATTATTAGTTTCATTCTGATTCATTTGATTTATTATCAGCGAAAGGAAAGTTGAAATTAAATGTTGTGGGCATGAATGATAGGAGTTAAAAGAAACTTAATGTAAATAGAATATATGTAGTGTGTGTGTGTGTGTTTGTGTATATGTATGGAAAAATCGAAAAGTATTACGTGAGTAAGCAAAAAATGCAACAAAGCGTCACGGAAAATAAAATGAACATTACAACTACTTTTGAACTTTATTTCAATTTCTTTATCAAGGATCTTCATTTATTTTCCTTGAGGCCTTGGTTATATAAATATATATATATATATATAAGCTGCCCTGACGGAATAAGGATATTTGGTTATTATAAAAATCGCTCGCCGCATTCATTCTTCATCCTCACCCAACGGGTAGGTCAAAACCAATTCGTGTTTGTGACGTTCAAAAATAAAGGTTAAAATAACCAAGTGAAACACTCTTTTGGGGGTGTCTGTAAAAGTGGTCTATTTATTGCATACACCCCCTTGCTTAATGCGAATAATGATCGCCCCCCTCCCCCCCACAGCACCAGATGCAGAAAGAATGGGGCGAGAGATTCCTAGCATAACCACAGAACCCCCGAAAACAACAAACATACGAGTATTATACTATGATGGCTTGAATATATATATATATATATATCCTTTGCATATACAAACCTGCGCGCTCGAATATGATAGGATAATACAGTAAAAAAAAAGGATAATAACGATAATAATACGAGGCTTCTTTCTCCAGCTATTCTTATATCGTAGTTTTTGTTAAATTTGAAATTAAAGAAATAAAAGCGATTATTAATTACTTATAATCCAGATAATATTTTTATTTCTGATTCGATATTATTAAATTGTGCTGTATTGCTTGCAGAATCGATCCCTGACCACCACTAGATGCTGTAGGTGAATAAATAGTCATAATAGGGGGCTAATTAAATTTAGCGCCCGTTTAACTCGTCTTTTTACGTTAAACCCCTAAAACAATGATGGAAATATTTTAACGCTAATGGTAGAAACGTACATATATCTTATATAAATATATGTAAATAAATTATGTATCATCTTGCAGAATTATATAAAAAATGAATAATAGTTTTGAGCTGTCATGGAATCTTCTTAATCCTTGGGCTAGATGAACAAGGTTGGGCAAAGCTTTATCGTCTATTGATCAAAATAGAAGCCGGAACTGGAATTGTTGTACACTGGGGAGTTCTTTACTCATTGCCTCAGACATGTAACAAATACTACCTTAGGAATAATATGGTCATTTATATAGTGACCCTAAATTTGTAGTATTGCGACCGATTGTCGAAATATTTCACCATTTAGCAGAGCGATTTTCCATTATCTACTACTTGCATTTTATTTGGGGAACGGGGTCGCTTTGTAAAGACTTGCTTCAACATCCATTTTTTTAATAAATGAAAAGTCACTTTATTTGCTTTTTGGGGTATTTTACCAATAAGCATTGTAAATTTGCAAGTCTTGCCAGAGTTTTAAATAAAAAAATTCATCTCTTTTTAGCATAATGTTCAGAGTGAATTATTACAAGATTAATTTATTCTATAGATATAAGGATTGAGGTGGAATCTTTAGTCCAGCTGACTATATTGAATTTGAGTAAATTTCGGAAGGACATGGTAAACACGCTGTAACTGAGTCTCACTTGACAAAAGAGGAAGAAGAAAAAAGGAAAAAAAAACGGGAAAGAAAAAAAAAATTGCATCTTCGCAAAATAGCAAATATAAGATCTAGTCTGAGGTGAGTCGTGAGAGGATAATAAAATGAAAAGGGGGATAATATATATATATATATATATATATATATATATATATATATATATATATATATATATATATATATATATATATACGACGAAGAAAGTATAAACAAATCATACCATATTAATACGAATATAAAAAAAGGCTGAAAGTATACAATGAGAGATGAAATCATGATTCACGCAACATGCAAGGAAAATTAGCAATTCTGCGTGAAGCTAAAATTCTTGGATCGTGTAACATGCGAAGGATATTTTAATTTGTAATCGTATATTTATTTTATTTATGCTACTAACGCTTGGGTCATCATTTGTGTTCTTGTACTTTCTTATAGAGGTTAAAGACGGACTTGTCAATTTTTAAAACATTTACATGACTTTACGACAACAATTGTTGGGAGAGAATTCCATTTTGAGGTTATTTAATAAGTACAGAATTTGTACGATTGTTGACTACTATCTCTTCCATAGAAAATAAAACCCATTTGATATGCTAATAAATTAAGCCTCTCGTTCGAAGAGTTACTCAAAATTAATATTGTCAAACTGTTTGATAATATTAAATACCCCAATCAGCTGACCATGGTCCTCCCTATTTCATAAAGGTTAGGTAGGTTACAATTTCCGGAATAACTTTGTCGCAGGACGTTGAACGCACTCTAATATATTGACATATTTACTCAAAATAAGTAACTAAAGTACGCCAACACAGGCAAGCTTTAGTCGGAACGATAGACTTAAAAGCAGAACGAAAATATCTACTCTCAACAGTTGTATCTAAAATTTCGAGCAATGAGTCTTATCGTTCAGTTTAGCTGTTTTGCAACATGAGCAAGATATTTTGATTTTTTTTTTATTCACAGGAAACTAGTTGCTCTTAACTGCGCTCATCGGTTGCATATTTTAATAATTTATCTCTTAAAGTATATTTGAATTGCCTGTTGCGTGAGACAATCTGCATAATTGTACAATCAATTACCTTAAAGACTGCATTTAAATCGTACGAAAATTCTTCCTTGCGGACAGTCATTGACGTCAGGATCCTAAGGTTTTATGGCGTTCGTAAGGATCGTGGTGAGAGAGGAAGAAGTGAAAATGTGTGTAAGTTAATTTAGGCCGAACAGACAAAGAGGAGGCTAATCGGAGTAATGGAGAACAGAAGGGCACGTAATTTTCCTGAATATTATGTATATCTACAGTGTGACAAACATTAAAATATATGTTCAAATTACACATAATCAGGTTAATTTGAATTTAAACTGGAACATACATTTAATACTACTACTTACACTAATATTTTCATAACAGAGGGTAAGATAAGTCAGGAAGGAACAAAATAGAGTAGGCTTTAAAGGTCTACATACATAGGGAAATTAACCCTGTTCAGGAAAATGTCTTGCAAAATTTCCAGTAAATTAGATTCATACATAATTATTAAACCCAGTTAACATAGTTTTTGCCCCCGGGGAGTATATACATAAGATACACCAAGGGAGGCCGAGATTCTCAGCAATTGATCGATCATAGAGGAAAAATGGGGACAATAATTGAAGAAAAGAGCTGAGTGTAGAAAGAAGAGGAATTAAATCTTTAAAACCGCAGCTTTTTTTCGATTATTTGTTCCTCTTTGGGATTCTCATATTTTATTTCCTCTGACTTGTTCGCGAAGAAGTTAAGATGAGCTAAATTTCAGCTAATTAAACTTCTCCGTTTTTAGGGTTTCTTTCTTTCCTTTCTAAAAAAATGCTGAGTCCAACGCTGAATCGCGGCGAGAAGATCAGCAGTTTCTTGTACGAATTTGTTTCTCGGGTTCTCTTATGCATTCAGCTCACTTCAAGATTTAAGAATTAGGTGTTTGTTAATGCAGCCTTTATTTTCGTATAAATTTTACAGGAGGGCGGGGGTGTCTAGTCTTTGTGTTGTTTGTTTGTTTTCATTATTTGTCAGTCTTACTCCTAATTCTTTTCCAAGAAAATTGCTATCTTTGGTTTACAACTTTTTACTTACAATGTCAATATTTCACTCCTATTTAGTTAGATGCTCTAATTGGTTCCAATGCAATGATTTCAAACAGAATGTATCCTTTTAAAAGGGTGTCTAAAAGGTCTTTTCCTCAGTGAGGGGGGAGGAAGGGTTAAGGACAGTAGCGCGTTCTTTCATTCTACACTTTGGGCTCCCCATTTTTTTATCCACCCAAACCTTTTCTCAAGACGTTTTAGCGAAAAAGCCCTGCGTAATTTCATTCTTTTAAAATAAGATGCGTTAAGGTTTAATGAAAGAGCAAAATCAACTCTCCAAATATATGTATATGCCCCTATGATTTAAGTAAATCTAAATTGGGGATTTCCTGCAGGCAATTGTATAATAATAACAAAGTTCCCAAATTCTTCGAGCGTGTACCTGGCATCTAAAGAAAAGTTTAGATAACATTTTGTAGATTATTATTTGTCTTGACCAAAATCTATTTGGGCCTAAGTAAACACTTAGGGAGATATTGTATATTCTTTAAATTTATACTGAAGCTAAGTAATCTTCCTTCGCAACATGGGGATATTTCCCCAGTAATCCATTTCAGATATGCCCATGCCTCCAGATAGAATGTAGAGTAGGTCATGTTCCGCAATTCACCAGAAGTTTGTTTGTAATTCGTTATTTATTTATGCACACTCGGTTATTTGGGAGTGGAGTTTTGGAAGACTGAATACAATGGAGTACGATGTCCTAAAGTTGGGCACAACAATCGAAAGTACTTTCTTGGCGAATTATGGCACTGCGTTTAGTCGCCCAGAGATTCTGGAGTTATTTTTTGTAGGAAGTTAAGTGTGCTCGTAATATATTTAACAAGTGTGTTAACAAAAGTCACTTCTATTTCATGCAGAAAGTTGGATGATAAAAACGTTAACACGTTCGTAAACAAAACGAATAGATTGATTACCCCCCCCCCCCTCTCCGTGCTAATTCTCATGTAAAAGGTGTGATATTTCCAAAATTCGCATAACCGAGTTTCTAAGATTTTTTTTTTTTTTTTTACGAGCTCATCTGGCGACTGCCTACTTGGGCATTAGTCACCGTATTAAAACTGGCCTAGTTTTAGGCTACTTTAAAATAAAATTAAAGAGACGAAAAACACGCCAAAAGGGGGGAAAGGAAGAAAGCTCCTGCGTCGGGGGGAGGTATCCCCCGGCGTAGGAGCGTGCAACCTAAAGGAAAAAAAAACAAAAGCAAAACAAAACAAAACAAAAAAACAAACCCTGCTTAAATAATAGGGAGAAGGCCGGCCTCCCCCCAAAAGTCAACAAGTCCACCAGTCAATGTGCACGCACTCTTCCCGAGTACAAGGGACAGGTGGTAGCGACCCCGCCCACCCCGGTAGGGGGACAGGTAACGTGCGCGAAGATCACCCAGACTGGGACATTCGAAAAGAATGTGCCGAACAGTCTGGGGGAGGACGCAGTCGTCGCAATAGGGCGCTGGCGAGCGCTCTATCAGATAGCGATGCATCACACGAGTGTGTCCGTTTCGGAGACGACAGAAAGCGACCTGAATCGGGCGCGGCATTGAGGGATAGGTGCAGGGGAACAGTCGCGGCAGAATGGCACGCAACTTTAAGTTCCCTTCGACCGTTTCCCATCTTCTTTGCCAAGCAGTCCGAAGAGCTGCCCGTATTCCTGCCATGTAGTCGGTGTGAGGAAGAGCGAAACGATGGTCCGGTCGCAGAGTCCTGGACTCTTTGGCGCCCTCATCAGCGCGCTCATTCCCCGCAATTCCTACAAGTCCAGGAACGCAGCAGAAGATAATCTCAACATCTGCCCGTATTGCCATAACCATGGCGTCACGGATACCGCGTCCAATGCCCCGAGAGCAATCAGGGCGCTTTGTGAGTCGCTATAAATCACAATCCGGTCTCCGAACCGGGCACGTCGCGTAATCTGCCGTACCGAGTGGTGTATTGCCACCAGCTCAGCCGTGAAGACAGACGCAGCGCCTGGCAGAGCCCCGATGACTTCAAATGAAGGGGATACAGCGTGGAAGCCAACTTCGTCTTGGGACTTGGAGGCATCCGTATACACTGGCACGGTTCCAGCGTGACACGAGGTGTGCTCCAAAAAGGTAGAAGGCAATACTCCCGAGGATGTACAAGCTTTGCTAGCAGAGGCGTGGCGAAAAATAGCCAAATGTGGTTCCCTCCAGGGTGGCGTCCTGGGCAGAACTAGGGGCACCACTGGCCCGAGAGCTATATCAAGCTCTCGAAGGAGTTTCCTGGCCCTAAACCCAAAGGGCTTAGGGTATGACTGGCGTCTCTCGGCGGCATAGGCACCATAGAGATCAGCTGGGGATGCAGTGAGAGCTGTTGGCGACTGAAAAAGGGGCCGGGCTCGCGCGTACAGGCGAGTGATGCACTGCGCCCGGCGCAGAGCAAGTGGCATCTCCCCAGCATCGACCAACAGGCTATCAATGGGGAAAGTGCGGAAGGCACCGTTCGCAAGGCGAAGGCCTGTGTGGTGGATCGAATCCACCTTCCGCAAAAAACACTCGGCTGAGGATGCATAAAACTCGCATCAGTAGTCGAGCTTCGAACGAGCAAAGGGTAGATAAAAAAGTAGGGCAGTAGCCCTATCTGCGCCCCAAGCGCTGAACGTCACAGAACGAAGAATGTCTATGGCACAGGTACAAGAGACCCTAAGGCTGCGAATATGAGCCTCCCATGTGAGGCGTCGGTCAAATACAAGACCGAGGAAACGGTGTGATTCCACCACAACCAGGCGCACCCCATTAAGAAACAAATCTGGGACAGGGTGAAGCCGTGGATGGCGGCAGAAGTGCACCACCTTATTCTTGGCCAAAGTAAACCGAAACCTGTGCGCTTCGGCATAGCGAGAGACGCGGTTCAATGCCTGTTGGAGTCGACGCTCCAGAGTTGGCATTTGGGCCGCGCCAAAAGACACCAAAAGGTCGTCCACGTAGAGCGTAGCGAGAACATCTTCCGGCAGCACCGAGGTGATGCCTTTGATGCCCAGGGCAAAGAGTGTGACACTGAGGACACTTCCCTGCGGGACACCCTTTTCCTGCTCCTTTGGGCCGGAGAGGGCTCATCCCACACATACGCGGAATCGACGATCTCGCAAAAATTCAGATATAAACATTGGGAAGCGTCCCCTCGCCCCCATCGTGTAGAGTGTCTCCATGATACCGTATCGTAATGCGGTATCATAGGCCTTCTCCAGATCGAAAAACACCGTGGCGTAGTGCTGTCTACGAAGGAAAGCCACGCAGTCAGCATTTTCCAGTCGGAGCAGAGCATCCGACGTGGAGTGGAACTTGCGGAAGCCGCACTGTGCAGAAGACAAATGACCTCCGCTGTCAAGGAAAAAGGCTAATCTAACATTTACCAATTTCTCCATCAACTTGCACACGCAAGAGATTAGAGAGATTGGGCGGAAACCGGTCGGAGTACAGTGATCTCTTCCCGGTTTGCGAAAGGCGAGCACAGTAGCGATTCACCAGGAGTCTGGGAGAAGACCCTCCACCAAGATCCTGTGGAACAAATCTAAGAGAAAGGCCATGCCTCGCTCACCCAGGTGTCGAAGCATGGCGTACGGGACATCGTCCGGACCATGGGCGGTGTCCGCACACGAAGCAAGAGCGGAGCGCAACTCACTCACAGTAAACTTGTCGTTGAAGGGTTCTCCGCCTCTGGAGGTAAAGTCCAGCCGGCGGCCTTCCGCAACATGACGACGTGCATTGAATGCTGGCGGAGCAGCATCCCGGCTGGAGAATGCGAAAAAAGCGGTCGCCAAGGATTCCGCCACGGACGCGGAGTCCGAGATTGCAGGCCCATTCTCCTGGAGAACGGGAGGGGGCTCCTGCGAGAACTTGCCCCGAATCCTTTTGACTCGCTTCCACAACTCTGCTAAAGGGGTCTTCCCGTTAAGTGAAGACACGTATGCCCGCCAAGATGAGCGGCGGGCGTGATCCGAAATATACCGGAACTTAGCCCTAGCCCGACGAAATTCAGCGACAGTGAAAACGTTCGGGCAGCGGTAATAGCGCATGTAGGCATAACGCTTCTGTTTGAGGGCCGTCTCACACTCAAGCGACCACCATGCGAGTGGTCGGCGTGCAAAACGGCCAGACGTCCTTGGAATAGTAGTCAGGCCCACGGCGATGAGGTTGCCGGAGAAGAACTCAACGGCCTCATCTACCGACCTAAACTCCTCGACTGAGTTTGAGAATTCAGTCATTTCTGAAATGCAGACCGCGCCAAGCACCACCGAGGTGGGCTCTGAGGCGGCAGTTGCCTGAAAATGATATTTGAAAGGGAAAGTAATCACTACCATGGAGGTAATCGACCACCCCCCAATCAAAATCAGACTGTGCATCCGAAGAGCACAAAGATAGATCAAGGCAAGAAAATGAAGCGGTTCTCGGACAGCGATGCGTAAACTCAAACACGTTTAGGACACCTATCTCAAGCTCTTCGATCAGATCGGCAAGGACTTGTCCCCTGGGATTTATTGAGTAATCTCCCCAGAGAGGATGCCTGCCGTTCAGATCTCCAAGCAAGAGAAATGGCCTTAAGAACTGTACAACGACGCGGCGGAAGTCGCCCGCGTCAAAGTCAGCTGACGGTGGAATGTACGCAAAATGATAGTATACCTCCTATCCAGGTGCAGCTGCACAGCCACTGCCTGAAAGGAGGTATCTAAGAAGAAACGAAGAACCGAGATATCATGCCGGGTGTAAACCGCGCATCACCCAGCCCGGCCATCCCGTGATGGTGGGGTCGCAAGACCCTTATACCCCGAGAGGGATGGCAGGGGGCACGCGCCTAGCATGGTCTCCTCTAAAAAGATAGCTAACAGGGAACGGGACAAGACGAGCCTCCGCAGCTCCTCCCAGTTGGGCCAGAGTCCACGGCAATTCCATTGAAGGAATATGCCCTCCAGGAGACGCGGTGGCCCTCGTCTAACAGAAGACCCTCACGGGAATGGCCGTACGCTTCCCGGAGGCAGAGCCCCGGGTGCTGTTAGCCGGACAAAGCGCTGAAGGGGCTGTCGCCTTCGAGGACTTATTGGGGGAGGTTGGGCTCGCCATGCGAGTCTTTTCCTCCCTCTGCCTCGAAAACTTAGGCGGGCGTTGTGGCTTCGGAGGCGGGGGGCCCTCTTTTCTAGGAACCACCGTCTCCGAGCCACTGGCTCCACCTATAGGCGTGGGCGACGGAGCCTAAGCTCTTTTGTTGCTTTCCTCCTTTCGGGGGACAGCTTTAGGAACCTCGGAAGATGGCCTAGCGACCAACTTCAGGGGTTTTGCCTCCTGTGAGTCTAACTCACTCGGTGGAGGCGCGTGGCCGTTTCGCCTTACGGGAAAAGGTCACGCTGGGGGAAGAGGGGGGAGCCCTGGTTTTAGCTGGAGCTGGGTGTGAACCTTTTTCCGCCAGCCTTACCAGGAAAGCGACCGGGTTGAGAAGAGCCCGCAGAAGGGCTCCGAATGGGCGCCGAAACAACCGTGCTCGTTGGCCTGGATGGGCCGCGAGCAGAGGGTGCCTTTCTAACTATTGAGGCATATGACGTCCCAGGCAGAGCTGGACGCGCCAGGACCAAGTCCTTAGCCTCGCGGAATGAGAGTCGATCCTGGGCCTGAACGGCCAGGATTTCTTTCTCAAGGAGATAAGCACCACATTGCTTCGAAGAAGCGGGGGCGGCTCTCCGCAATTGACACACGATTCGTATGGCCGAAGCGGTGACAGTAATAGCAGAGCCTCGGCAGTGGCACGAATGCCTTCACGCGGTTGCGGTACCAACCGGCACGCACCGACTCAGGAAGCTTGTCACAGTTGAACATGACGAAGAGTGTAGGGGTGGGTCTCGAGGCCCCTCCCTGTTTTCTCATCACACGTTCGACATTGACCGCCCCATGGTCGGCCAGCTCTAAGGTGATGTCCTCTATGGAGTAGTCAACGAGTTCGCTCGTATAAACTACTCCTTTCACAAAGTCCATGGTAAAGTGCGGTGTCACACTCACCGGGGTGCCATGAAGTGTCCTAAAGAGCACTTATCTTGGCCGTTTCGGCGGGATTCACCGCATTCGCTAGTAGGCTTCCGTCCGAGAAACGGGTCACCTTCGGCTCTCTACCAATTGCACTAGCTAATTCTCTCCTCTGATGGATCATGTTGCCCTTGGACAACATGGTGTCATCAGTGGAGCGAATAACGAGAAGCGTTTGAAGCCAGCGGGCTCGAAAACGCCAGGTAACCTGATGTCATCCAGAATCCACCCTGTGCACTTTTAGTCTTAGTCAGGGGCTCCGAAACCGGGGGGACACAGGGGCCGGATGTGCCGATCTTGGCTTGGTCGCTTGCCAAAGTAGCAACAGACCGATCCGTCCACGCAGCCCCCACGGATGGAGAGGAGCCCCGAGTCTTCTTAGTCTTTTTTGTCTTAGTCTTTTTCTTTTTTGGAGAGGAGGGCGGAGAATGAACCAGCTTCTCACCTCCGCCGGCAGAAGCCCCTAGGCCAGATGGACCGGCTTCAGCCAGTTCCTTCTCTGAAATGGAGAAGGTCCTGGTGGTCGCAGGGGCACCGTCCGGAGGAGATCCCTTCCCTCGTTGTACTGCCTCAGAAATCATAGCCGTTTGAGGAGGACCTTGCATAGGGGCGGATTCGGGTTCGGTGTTTGGCGCCGAGCCCGGATTCCCCCCCATGTAAGGCCCTACCGTCTGAGGCTGGGTTTCCTCAAGGACCATGTCTATCACAGGAGGGGCCTCCAGTTGGCCATCCCCTCCCAGGACATCACAGGTGCCCTTGGCAGCGTCACCAGTCTTTTGTGGGGAGGCACATGCCTTGACCCCGGCAAGGTTTAATATTCTTGCCAGCAGGTCTATTGAGGGAAGCGACCGAAGGGGCCTGGCTTCCCTCTCCCCCCCTAAGGGGGTTTGCCCTACCAAGCCGCTTACACAAGGGGCAGTCGGCAATAGGCTGCCTGCTGGCTTTCTTGCCAGTCCCCTTAGAAAGAAAAGGACGGACTGCCGCTGGAAATAGGAAGCTGCCCGAAAGCACCTCCAGAGAAGGGGGTGAGGGGGAGTCCCCTTCACCCGTAGGCGTAGGAGAGGAGTAAGCCTCCTCTCCGGTTAAAGAAATATGGAGGGTCCCCTTCCCAAGCACAGGGGGAGGCGACCCCCATTTTTTCGGTGGAGCTGCCCGAGGGCGGCTCCGTCGATGAGCAAGGGGGAATTAGGGGGAGATTTTGTTTTTTAACATCATTGGGCATGGTGACCCTAAATTTTCTGCGGGACTCAATAGCTCACCACCTCTCACAGTTGCCTGCACTGCAAGAGGTGCTTACAGGCCTGGCAGAACTAGGCGTCACCATTTGGGACCACCCCTTCCGCCTGGTGGCCTGGCAGTCCATCGGCATGGCGGCTCCACCTTAAACACGGCATAAAAAGATAGATTGTGAAGAGGAGAGGAAAAGGGATGTGAGGAAGGTATGGGTGGGGATGAAGCAGGCTGTTATAAAAACCCCATCCCAAACTGGAGCTCAGGGGTTAGGGAACGCTGTCCCCTTTCCCCCTCCCCTAGCCCTGATCTGGGACGGTTGTTTTGAGAAGAAGGTCAGTATCTACCCTGTGAAATTAGAGGCTGACCAGAGAAAGTTTTGGGAGAGGTTGTATGAAAAGCAAGGAAACAAGTGTTTTGAAGGATGTCAAATCGCTGCGCCCCTTACGGGGGAGTTTCTAAGAACAAATAATTTTACTAACAAGAGAGAAAATAAGAAACAATGTGACGTTATTAAAAGTCAAAAGTGAACATTTTTCTTTAGATGCTTTCATCAACTTTAAGTAAAATGCACATTTTTATCCCTTGACCAGGCGCTTCTGACATTTTGTATATATTTGAGGGTGGGATTTAACCAAAATGGAAAAAAAGTGATATGAAAATACCTATCTGCATGAAGTTACAGTCATTGTAAACTCGTTAGGTAATATATGTACTTGTAGGTGTATAAGGTCTACTATACTGTCACGCCAGTCCTAATTGGGGAGTATTTAGCTTTGTGTAATGGTAATGGTTATAACCTTTTCACGTCAAATATTCCCACTTATTTTATAACTTTGCAAATGAATCTTTTGCAATAAGTTTTAAAATCTTAGTGGATGCAGTTCCCTTCCCTTCTTTCAGGCGGAGCTAAATTGAAATGAGTTTCGCATTTCATAAAAGAGAATTAATTCTCTTGCCAATAATCATTTTTGAAAAGATGTAAGATCATGTAATTAATCTTCGTAAGAAGGATTTAAACTATTTTGCAATATTCCTCCCCTTTACAGGTACGAATACAAGGGAGAACTACATATTCTAAGTGAGAACGAATCGCAGATTTGTAGAGTTGGATGTGGTTGTCATAGCAATGCTTAGCTTAGCGTCTTTGAAACAACCACAGAGAGTTTAAAGGTGTTTAGCTACAATTTTAACATATAACATTGTTCAATGAGAGACACAAGTGAGCGTTAAAAAATCAATTGAAACCGTTTTTAAGGACTGGTAGATAGCTTGGTACGGAGAAAAGCGACCACTTAAAATGCAAGTGAAGCTGGCTACTCATTGCTATAGAAACCGAATAACCTTGCTGTATAGATTGTAACTTAACCGAACTTATATTTATACACGAAGGTTTATAAACATATTTAACCATTTCCCCGATTTAACAATTATTTAGAACTTCATGAGAGAACTTGAGTATTTTATTTATTTGTTGAAATGTGCATTCTGATTCAATTATGAGATTTTCGGGAGGTTCTTTATACCTGGCAACAAACAAGAAGTTTTCCTTTTGATAATTCTTTATTTTGAGTGAAAGAATATTTGGTGAAATTCTTTGTTGTGGCTATATTCCTTTTATAAAACTAATGTCAGCTCTTAAGAATAACAATATGTTCATTTATTATTCATTTTATTAAAAAGACCTATGATTTTTTTATCATTAATTTGTTGGGAAGGGAAAGTAATAATAGAATTGCATACACGAAAATATGATAAATAAAAAAAACAGTTTGAAATTGCACATGAAAGATGAATCTCAAAATAAGTCTTTATAGGCAGAAGAGCAGAAGAGTTAATACCGGCATTCTCATTGCAAATGAAGCAAAAGAGTTTTTAAAATGTAATTTAAAGCAAAACGCAATGAATGTATGCCCAACCGAAAATGCGAGGAATTGGAAGTGTTTGGAAGATATAATAGAGCCGCAGATCATATAGATTCATCCAGGCTGGGAAAGCACGCAATTGTCCGAGTGTCAGCTCCGTCATTATTATTGACAGAATAAACACTGGGGCATGTAGGGCGATCCATTCCTTAGGTTTTAAGTGATGTAGGGGGGTTACTCCCCCACCTCCCTTGCGAACTCTAGCAAAGGAGCAACATTTTAAATACTCCTATAATGGAACAAGGATCAGAAGCTGCCTCTTCTTTCGCGTATGCACGATCCTTACAACGCCTTTCGATTACACCACACCTTAATTCGTTCATCGTGCAAATTCACTCAACTTGGTAAAAAATCCTTGTAAACAAAAGTCACGTCTCCTGGAGTGGAAAATATTACCACCACCAGCAGTTCTTTCTAGGTGGCAATCTGTTGTGACATGCCATAATCTCTGAATTATTTTGGATTTTCCAAAAATTAATCATCTCAAAATTGTAAATTTTTTTCACCAAAATTTAGGGTTTGCCGAGAAAAGAAATTAGGATGACCAAAGTAGACATGACCCTTCGATACAAATAATGAATAAGGGGAGAGAGTAAGTGGAGTAAAGTGAATTAGAAGCAAAACTTGTGAATGAAAAACACTAGCGAGGAGGCCGCAAGGAAAGGAACTTCATCAATTTAATTTGTGAGATTTAGGCATCAAATTTGCGATATTTTCCATTTCCCTTATTTTCCTCATCCATTTTGTTCGTTCGTTAGTTTTTAATATTCCCTATCTCTTTTTACTTTAAATTCTTGCTGCTGATTATACCTAACCAGTTACAAATTCTTTGACTTAAAAATTACACTTTGTCAATCTCTTCTATTTATTTAATTTCCTCCGAATATTTACCTCCTCTGTTAAATTTCAACGCACACTGGGGACACATGTATACCCTGAAAGCCTGGTTTGGGTTGCAAGAACATTAACTAGATCAGTGGTGCCCAACCTTTGAGGTTGAAAAGACCCATTTGAAAAATGAAATTTGAAGGTGGGTCGCATTTTATAATATTTGATATTGACGTTATGTTGTTAGAGCATTATAGTATTCAATATTTCTTCTTAAAGTGTTAATATATAACACAAGAACATTTTTCAAGTCCTGTTATAGATCACTTAAAGAAAAAAAAAGAAAAATCAAATTATTCTAAAAATAGTTCGATCACGTGAACGCCGCATCCATTTTCCAGAATATCCACTTGCTGCCCGCGAGCAGCCGATTGGGAAACCCTGATCGATCAATTGGAGAATAAGAATAATTTAAGATTTTATTTTGTTAATCAGGTAAAATTGTTGACCTCACTTGCACTGGCATTTTATTATTGGTATTTTTCTCTATTTCTTCGTTTATCAGCTTCACCTAATGTGTGTTGATTTATTACAACAATGTTATTTCCTATCTCATTTGTTACAATAATTTTGAGGGAAAGTCTAGGCCTATTATACACTAAGCTGACTTCTCAAATGACTACCATCTGTAGTATTTGTAGCATTTTTTGTGCCCAAATAGTGCATTGTCAATTGACCTCAATGGACAAAATAATCTTGTTTATTATTATTATTATCTAATCGAGATGATCTAAATAATGTTCTTCTCTTATATCACACCAAACCTGGACAAATAGACAAAGATGGTCTCATATATATATATATATATCTATATATATATATATATATATATATATATATATATATATATATATATATATATATATATATATATATATATATATATATATATAATTTAAGAAGGAATTTCATTGAGTATTTGAATAATAATTCCATCTTAGTTTGGTTATGAAATGTTTTTTTTTTATTAAAGTTATTTTTAATAATTGTTTTATAATATCAAAAACAAAAGGGTAAATTCAGAAAATTTATTTTTATATATCTTCTATAGAGTTCCTTTTTAAAATTACCAGGCAATGGCTTCCCCCCTCCCCCGGCACCTACGGGGGAGCTTGCGCTTCGCTACTAAGATTTAAATCTTTAAAAAAGCAGCCATGGTTAAAATATATAAATTTTCTGAACTTCGCCAATTATAATCAATTTAAAAAGGAACTCTAAACTAAATTTTCTGAACTTTGCCATTTGTAATTCTTTGAGTTTTAAAAATTCACAAAAATTCGATACTTATATTCATTTCTGACCTTTACAATTTTGTTTTTTGATATTATAAAAGAATTATTAGAAATAACTTTGATAAAAAAAACATTTCATAACCAAACTAAGATGAAATAATTATTCAAATACTCCAAAAAAATTCCCTTCTTAAATTAGGGAGTTAGTGATGACGATGATGATGATTATAATTGGCGGAATTCAGAAAATTTATACAAATTTATCCATGGCTGCTTTTTTTTTAGATATTAAATTTTAATCTTACTAGCGAAGCGCAAGCTCTCCCAGTAGGGAGGAAGTGGTGAAGCCATTGCCTGGTATATATATATATATATATATATATATATATATATATATATATATATATATATATATATATATATATATATATATATATATATATATGAGGAATTAAACCACATTCTCCGAAGACAATTTAATTCAGAACAGTTTCGGTGTATCTCACACCCTTTTTCAACTGACACTGGGTAGAAAATATAAGAGAAGTGCATATAAGCATAACACAAGATCCCCTCTTTTTCCCCCAATCCCCTACTTGTGGCTAATCTGGAGGGGGGGGGGTTAGGCATAAACATATTGAAGGGCTGACATTTTACTATTTTGTTTATTTGCTTTCTTATTACAGGATTAAAAGAAAATTGACCCTCAGATAGATTTAAATTAGGAACTGACGATATCAAGCTCGATTCTACGATTCTTCTCCTAACATAGTTAGCCGATTTAAAATACCATTTTACTTCCATTGAAATCGATCGTATGATTCTTGTCTCTAACATGGCAAAATATTCCACTACTTTTGCTGCCCACTCTAATATCTCTTTTGTGTTCGTACAATCTCTTGTCTAGATTTCTCCCCGTTTCCCCTATATCAAATTTATGGCAATCGTTGCATGGTACTGCATATACTCCTATGTTATGATGTTCTTTGGGTTTCCTGGCCATCATCAATTGGTTTAAGGAATTATTATATTTAAAGGCTAGATTAATACCCGCTTTTCCATATATGTCCTTTAAACTATTTAATTTATTGTTAAATGGCAATGTTATACATTTGTTGAAGTCGTTAGTGCGGGAAGGCTTATTACCATAGAATGTTTTCCTAGCTGAAAAATGGGCAGCGATATGAACCAATCGGGGTAATACAAATTAGAAAAAATGGTCCTGATAATGACAATTTCTTCATCTAAATAGGAAGGATGACATATTTTGTATGCTCTAAGGAAAAGGTTAGAAATTACCGATTTTTTAACAGTATTATCGTGAAACGAAAAATAATGTATATAGGCATTCGAGTGGGTTGGTTTCCTATACACGTCAAGTTTAAATTCATGGTGATCTTTATTAATGAGGACATCTAAAAAGGGTAATCTATTATCATATTCCCATTCATATTTAAATTTGATGGAGACATGCAAATTATTCAAATTATTAAAAAAGGTATCAAAATCATGGCCATTAGGCCATACAGAAAATACATCGTCAATGTACCTTAACCATATATTAGAAAGAGGCCATGTTGGATATAGTAATTGTTATATTTGACAGCATTTTTTAGTTTCTTGATAACTTTCATAAATGATTATCCCTTAAAAGAGGGGGGACCATAAATATCATTTTAAATCATTATTTATTATTTGGCCCAGGAGCCTTTCAACCACATTGGTCATCTTCAGGGGCTATAATGATAAATTTAAAGAATTTCTGCTCTATAAATACAAAATATATGTATTAATTTTACAAGATTTTGAAGAGTAACAGCAAAAATAAACTTGAGATCAAAATGAAAACAAATTTTTAATTTAAAATGAAACTATTTAGAACGAACATATGTTAGAAAAAATAACAGGAGAAAACAGCAAAACTAACACATTTCTTTCTGAAATAATACTTGATTTAATGCCAATTTACCTAGAGTTTCGATGCTCACAGTCATCGGTCTGAAATAATTGTTGGTAAAAAGACGTAGATTTCCAGTACTTATTTTTTTCATAGATAATGTGAGCTTCATATATATATATATATATATATATATATATATATATATATATATATATATATATAAATGTATATTTCTCTCAAAGTAGCACGAGAGAATGATGAAAATGAATCCATTAAACCACATTGAAAGAGACAACGGAATAATTTTTCCTTTCAGTAATATTTTTATTACCTTTTTTCGAAAAATCCGTGCAGGGAAGCGATTAGAACCGGCATACTTTTAACTGAGATCAAAGCGGTGCTCGCTGCCTCAGTGTGCCTGGTTCGAATCGCTTCCCTGCACGGATTTTTCGAAAAGAGGTAATAAAAATATTACTGCAAGCAAAAATTATTCCGTTTTCTCTTTCAATGTGGTTTAATGGATTCATTTTCATCATTCTCTCGTGCTACTTTGAGAGAAATATACATTTGTATATCTGCCACGCGTTTAGCTATTCCTCATTTATTCTTTGAATTCCCAATTAATTTTCTATTTCTTTCATAGTCTCCGTTCGAGCTTGCGAAAGTGTTCCTTAAAAGCTATTCTATTTAGAGAATTTTTGTTTTCTGCGTAGCGTAGTGTACTAACGGCATACTTTTAACTGAGATCAAAGCGGTGCGCACTGCCTCAGTGTGCCTGGTTCGAATCGCTTCCCTGCACGGATTTTTCGAAAAAAGGTAATAAAAATATTACTGCAAGGAAAAATTATTCCGTTTTCTCTTTCAATGTGGTTTAATGGATTCATATATATATATATATAATGTTTTCATATTTATATTTATCAATATATATTTAATTATTGAAAAAAAACCCCAGAATTTCATATTTTTTTACAAAAGATATCTTAAAATATAATCACCACGAGTGCCTCATAGACTCCAAAACTTGAAGTTACTCTTTTAAATACCCAAGTTTTAGCTATCATGGGATTTTTCACTCCGCTTCTCTGCTCAAAGTACTTTCCTTAGAAGTTGATGACCCTTGATGGTATGATAATAATCACTCTATGTGAAAAGATAGTAGAAGGTAAAAAAGTTGGTGAAGTGTGGGGGGGGGGGGTGCCCTTGTTTTAGGGGCATCGTTAGCTTGCTTCCATTTTTTATTTATTTTTCCTTTGTTTGGGTATTGTTATGTTCTTATGTTTTCGTTCTGTGCGTGTTCTTCTTGTTGTTCTTCATTGTATTTGAACTTTGTTTGTCTGTGATATTTAAACTGTGTACTTGAGCTTTCAAGCCTTTGTAAGCTTGCAGTTATGTGTGTGTACTTCGTGTCAATGATCTTCTTTAGTTTTATGATTCGATTTTTGTGTCACCATGGTGTGTGTTTCTGGTGTTTTGTGTTTTTAGGTGTATATTGGTATTATGTTTTCCTCCGAACAGACTTTGGTGCTCGGGAATCGCCGGTTACGACCGACTTCCCCGTGCAACCTGGCAGGGATGTTTATTCTGCGTCCAGTTCTTCGTAACTCTGGTAGGATATCATTGGCCATTGTGGACCAGACTTTCTTGGTTAATTTTTGGGTAGCGACATTTATCGGCTCCAGTTTCTGCCTGCGGTGCAGGTCCCTCTGCCGAAGTTGATCCCTTCTTCTGCATTTGTTCATGAAGAGGGACGCAGAGTTCTGTACTCGCTGGAGCCTTTTCATAGATGTTTTGCTGGCCGTTTGAGTCACTACTGCGGGGTAGATAAGCTTAGCCCGGATGAACGACAGGTATAATTTCCTGATGTTCGCCGAGCTGAGTTCTCTGAACCTGTATAGCTTAGAGATTTCTCTCCTCGCCATATTCCGCCTCACCGTGTAGTGCTTCGAGTATCCGCGGTCGGAGATTTTTAGGCCCAGAATGTTGCCTACGGCGGAGTAACCGTATCTCCTCCCATCAATCATGATGGGCCACGTCAACTCACGGCCCAGCGGGAGAATTGTGAATTTCTCCCTGTTTGTCCGGATTTTCCACTTTTTCTCGAAGTTGTTGATGTTCGAGATCTCCGCGATGGTGTTGTTTGCCTGGCTCCTTGCTTTCCTTTCCCTACAGGGGACGATCTGAGTGATGTCATCTGCGTATTGCAGGTACATCGTGTCCCCGTGGATTGGAGTAGGGAGGTCGATGGTAAAGACCAGGTAAAGCAAGGGACTCAGGCAGCTCCCCTGGGGAACGCCCGCTTTAAGTTCGAATTCAGGACCTTTGTGATCTTCTATCATGATACGCGCCCTTCTGTCCATGATGAAGTCACAAAGAATCCTTTCCAGGACCGGGTTTAGCTGGAGACTTAGGATCTTGTATTGCAGTCCACTCAGCCAAACCTTGTCGAAGGCCTTCTGCACATCCCTCATCACGATGTCTACGTAGTGACCCTTTGCACGGCATTGCGCGATCTTTTCTGTTAGGAGCGCCAGGGCAGTTTCAGTGCCCCGTTTTGGTCTAAACCCATGTTGTGCCGGGTTGTGCGCTCCTAACTCGTCGAGTTGATTTTGTAGCCTATTGGCTATAATCTTCTCGAAGATCTTGCCGGGTACTTCTAGGAGAGAGATTGGGCGGTAGTTGGCCACTTGGTCTGGGGGCTTGTTCCCTTTCGGGATAAAGATGATTTTTGCCATCTTATACCCGTCTGGGAAGTAGCCTGTATTCAGGGAGGCGTTCATGATGTTGACCATTCCCTGAATAATTTGCCTAGGGGCATTCACTAGGTTGTTTTTAGTGAGCCCAGACCATCCTGGCGCCCTCTGTTTGAAGGACTTGATGGTGTTAATCGTCTCTTCAACAGTGATTGGGCGTCCATGGTCAACCATCTCTCTCTCTCTAGACACTTGCGGTTGTGGGTGGGTCCTATGTATCATCGTTCCGAGGTCGTCGAGCAGTTGGTCTTCGAAGTCCTGGTCGAAATCGTCATTCTCCTCGGGTGAGATCGCAAAGACCTCTTTCCAGTGGTCCCTGAATTTTCTTTCTAGGGTATCCGGATCTTAAATGAATATGTCGCCATCTTTGATTTTAATCCCAGGCCTGGGAGGCAATCCCCTAAGTCTTCGGATGCTATTCCAAAAACGTACAGGATTAGTCTCCCGGTCTAGTCTGCCAATGATATCATCCCAGATGTCTTTCTGTTTCTCGAGGATTGTGTTTTTCATAGCCTCGCTCAGTTGTCTCATTCGGGCTTTCTTTTCCCGGGTCGGGCCTGTCCTACCGACTTCTTCATAAATTTCCCTGTGTTCCCTAGCGATGTCCCTCATTTCATCCGTCCACCTAGGTTGCGGGAGCATTTTGTACGAGATCCTGGGGACGCATCTTTCGTCAGCTTGAATGAGGCGATTGGTGATGTTCTCAATCTCCTCATCAATTTCCTCCAGATTTGCGTCCTCCAGGTCAGCTGGGTGATAGGCGCTGAGCATCTCTCTGTACTGCTCCCAGTTAGCTTTCGCATAACTTTTCCTATGTGGGACGGGCCTGAGCATTGGCGCAAGCGAAATGTTGGTGATAATTGGGACGTGGTCGCTCGGGACTACTGGGCCAGGTTCGTTGGCGATGTTAAAGGGGAATTCCGGGCTCACTAACACAATGTCCGGTTTTGTCGCCGAACAGTCTGTTATATAAGTTGGGAAGTCAGGTCCTACTCTCTGGACTCTATTTCTGTCGAATAGTAGTTCCAGATTTCGTCCCCTTTGGTCAGCGCACCTGTAGCCAGATGCACGGCAGCGGGCGTTTAGGTCCCCGCCTAGCAGCGCTAGCCTTTTGTGCCCGAACAGGGTGAAGAAGTTGTTGATCGGTAGGTACTGTCGCCTGGGTGGCTGGTAGGCTGACACCACAGTTAGGCCACCAACCAGGGTCGGGATTTCGACTGCCACGAATGATTCATCTAAGTCCGGCAATGTTCTGTACTTGATGTTTTTTCTGATAGCGATGGCTGCGCCATCGTATCGTTCTTGGGTGTGATTTTTCTGTATAACATTGTAATTGTGTATTTTTATGTTGTCTGTGGTTGTGTCTATACCATGCTCCGATATGAGGATGATGTCTGGGTCCACTGTACGGAAGATGTTGCCGTAAACAATGGATTTTCCCTTCCATCCATCCACATTCAGAGTAAGTATTTTCAAGGCGTTGTTAGTGTTTTCCAGTCTGAGATGTTATGTGTTTTAGTGTACTTCTTGTTGTTCTTATGTTTGGAATCTCCCGTTGCGTATTTCCTTAAACTCTTGATTGTTTAGGGCAATACAAGAGTCTTTGTAGATTTTAACTGCGCCTTCGTGCAGTGCCTCTTCTACTTCTTTTTCCTTTAAGCTCGCGGCGTAGACCCATTTTATACTCCCTTGTTGGATTCCATTAAGGATTTCCATGGGGGAGAGTTTTTCTGGGTGGGGGATCTGCTCGTTTGAGACGATTCTGAGGTCGATCTCCTCTCCGTCGTACTTGTATGTACGCTTCGAGGTCTTCGACCTACTTCTGGAGCTCACAGGGCTTTTGGTCGCCCTGCTCACTGCTTCGTCCGCTTCAGAGTCCGAGGAAGCTCCGCTGGACAGGTTTCCCTCGGCTTCTTTCAGCTTCCTTGCAGCTTTTTTCTCCTTCTTCTCGCGTCTCTTTGCCGCTTCTAGACGGGGGTCCAGCCGGGACGTGCTGGTCTTCGTGTTTGATGAGCTTTCTTTTGTTTTTGTTTCTTCCACGATCTTCTCTTTGGGGAACGGGGTTGCTGGGGCCTCTGTTGCTCTGTCAGAACCAAATTGGAGTCTCAGCACGTCTCCCGAAGGTGGGTCATCGGGAAACCACATCTCCTCCATGCCGTTCTTTTTGAGCATGAGATTGAGGGTTTTTGAAAAAGTCCCCGGACTTGTAAGATTATTAACGTGCGCAAAGAGTATGCACGTTAAAATCTTTGTCGAGTTTTCATTCTCGAGCTTGAGGTACTGTTTTGTCTGATGTTGTGGGGTCTCTATAATGTTTGGGGTTCTCTTCGTGGCTTGGGCGTATGAGGTGCTGGCTTTCTTTTGGTCTACCAGCTTTTTCTGCCTCACAATTTCTTTTCTTTGGGGGCAGGACATCGCCATCGCCCCATGGTTAAGGCCGCAGTTTGGGCATTTCTATTTTGTCGCCTTGCACTCCCTCCATCCATGGCCTGATCCACTGCATCTGGAGCAAGTACTGTTCGTCTCCTTGCAGTCCTTCGTAGTGTGGTGCTCCAACTTGTAGCAGCGGAAGCAGATTTGGATGGGAGTAAATTCCTCCCTTTCCATCTGGTCCGCGCTGATTTTGGCGTTGAACACCAATAGGCCTCTCTCTTTTGCCTTCTGAGCCATCTGCGTGTCTGCAAAGATTACTTTGAAGACATGCTGGTGGTCGGTGTTGTCCCGTTTGTTACGGAACTTTACCACTTCCACCACGCTGGCCCATGTCTGATTCCTCTGGATCTCCTCCTTTATCTCCAGGCTGGAGTGTTGGCCTATCCAGGGGTCTAGTTGCCGGCACACGATGCTTCGGTGCGCCTGAATCTGGGGGGGAGTGCTAGGCTGGAGGCCTATTTCCTCCAAAACTTTTCGACCTTCCTCCTTGGTCAGGGTCTCCACGTCTGCCTCTCTTTCGCAGACAGCGGAGTAGCCGACGGGGGTGTCAATTAGTCTCGGGATGGCTACATTGAGCTTCCCGAAAATCTGAGAGAACACCGTTCCTCGGTCTGGCTTCGTCTGCCCAGCAATTGTCCTCAATGGGACTCTGGTGGCTGGGTGGGAAGCCATTGTTGGACTTGCACTTGCAGCCCCTCGCTGGGGGGTGCAAGTCTTCTTCACAAGTGCCTCTTGATGGGTGGCACTGAAGGACTTCTTATGTGTGTATGTATGTGTGTGTGTGTGTGTATTTTTCGGTTTTAAAAATTTTTACGTTTTACTTCTTATGTTGATTTCAGGTTTTTCCTTGGGGACGAAAAGAGGCCCCCCCCACGTTCGCCGGTCGCCTGGATGGAAATGAAAATTGCCTTTTAGGTGAAGGATGATGATGAATGAGATGAGTCCGGGTGGGATCCTCTCAGGGGTGTGATTGTATGGCGGACTTATTGACAACGCCGCCCCCCCGAGGGTTTTAAATCGCGACTGCTCCCCAACATAGCATAGAGACGGTTTTCACCCTCTATGATCCTGGGAGGGGCCTCCGCCGTATTTAGGCACCGAAGGTTGCAGTCCGTCCCTTGTCCGGAATGTTTCTGACATTGTTCTCTACTGTGGGCTACTCCTCAAACCAGCTTCCTCCAATGACCCCAATTATGGCCAAGCAACTGCCTGACATAGTTGGGACGAAACATGAATGGCAATTTCACTTCACATCTGACGGCGGTTGACGCGGGGAGGAGGGCCGAGGACTTAAGCAGTCATCCGCTTAAGTTGGGCCGCTGAAAATAAAGGGGGTGATGATGGTTAGTGAGTGAATGATGATGGGGTTGGACGTGACACAAGGATATTAACGTTTTTTGGATTATTTGGTCCTAAAAATAGGAACCAAATTTTTCGGAGGCGTAGGCAAAAATTGCCTAAAAATTTTCCTCCTTTACCAGTTGGTAAGATGCCTGTACGAGGTACTTTCTGCCAAGAATTCCGAGCTTGATGACCCTGCAAATCCATTCCTCGGTCAACCCATTTTTTTTCATAGATAGTCGGATAAGAGGATTTGAGTAAATCACGAGAAGCAGACTCCTGGCTTTCATCACAATATTGGGGACAGTAGACCATAAAACACTAAATATAACTACAGCTAAAGACATTCACGCTGGCTGTTGACTGTCCAAAAGAAAGCTAAAACAAAACCAAATCAGTTGGAAGAAAATAAAAGTTGATGACAAAATTAAACAGAATGATAAAAATTAATTGATAGCTGATAAAGGTTGGAATTATAAGGAAATAAAAAGAGGAATTTTATATATATTAGAATAAAAAACGGAGATTTAAATTTTACTAGTTCTTAATCAGCCGTTTAGACACGATGGAAGGGAGTGGTCGATTCCATCAGTAACAAGGACTTTAAATTCGACAAAAAGATAAGAAATGTTATGCTTGAACGTTAACAGAATGCTGGTGTTTAGGATTTTAGATGATGCACATAGGAGGTAAATGTCTTTTAAACTCCACTAAACTATAAATATTCAATAAATATTCCCAAACCTTTCCTGGTATAATTCAAAAATAAAAGAACAAACAATAGAAAATAAAGGAAAATGGCAAGCCATAAATGGAAGAAAATGGGTGCATACTTCAAAGGCAGATATTTGGGATCGTGGAGAGGGATTTTTATTTTCCCCAATAGTGTCCTTGATTACTGGAATGGTCTCCTTGCAAGTGTTTGTGGCACTAGTCCAAAAAAGGGATTCGAAAGTCGTTTTGATGACCATATAATAAATTGGAATGTTCCATATGTTATTAAGAGGAGTTTGCAATGGTTTGTGCAGTTATTCGCCTTTAAACTATAACAATCTATTGCATTCGGTATTTCTAAAATTCCTCGATTGAGCCTAAAAAGAGAGAGATTAAGAAGCATCCTTCACTCTTCCTCCCATTCACCTTGGCTTTTGGCCTTCTATGGTTCATCTGTGCATTGCAAATGCCTTAATAAGTTTACTTTTGTATTACTGTGTGGTTGTACTTTCGTACCCTACTGCTATTGGTTCCTTCATGTACCTGTGTTCTTTGCAAGAATTTGGTTGTTGAGGTTATTAATATACCTCCTGAGCAGTCGTTCAAGCTTATAACTTTCTCATCCCAGTCTTTATCAAACTTTTTTATTTATATCTTTCTCGAATCTTTACCCTCTTTTGCTCATACATTCTCTTTTATAATTTTATAACAGCCTCGTGAACTATTCAACGGTAAAGTTAAACAGCTTTGCTCTCGCAGTCCTTCTTAACATTTTCTTTTTACCCATTCTCTTTTTCTTTGCTTATTACACTTTCTCTTCTTCAGTCCGTCACCTCGTTAATTATACAATTATATACATTTTCAAGAAATTCTTTCGTAAACCAAACCTTTTATTTACGCACCCGATCATATATAGCTCAACTAACCAACAATCTTCCTTTCGCTTAAATTCTCTCCTATATTTTTCAACCACTTAATATCCTTTTCCCTTACATGTAGGTGCTTTCAATGCTTTTATGTGCGTTGGCTCATTTTGTTTTACGTTTTACGCCGTGCATTCGTAATTTTAATTCTCCGTCTCATTTACCAATTATCTCATTAATATACCTCTTTGAGAGATGACTGTAATTTTAGACTAAACAAACGAGTAAATACACTAGTATGATAGTGTCTCGCAGGATGGTTGAAGCTAACCCTTCGTTGATATATTGCATAGGGACAGAGGAAGCGAGAAATAATTTGAAGTGAGTGAATTGCTGCAGTTTTCATTAAGCAAACAAATGGTAGACCCTTTGCTCAGGGCAGTGAAATGGGACCCATAATTTATCAGACTTAATGTTCATTAACTTTAAGAGTTCAACCGTGATTAACTAACTGTGTGTAATAATTTTCTAGGCTTTTTTCCTGTGTAATGGTTTACATAATTGAAACAACTGTACAGGAACATTCTCTTTGACACTGGCAGTTTTAAAGATGCCTTAATATGTAGCAAATTACTGAAATGACCCTTCTTACCTCGGCTGCGGGCTTTCCTTCCTTTGAAAGACACTCTAGCTGTACTCCTGCACCTGCAGTAGTTTCTATCACCGGTCCTTGTATAATTTCAGGTGGTTTAGGAGGGACATACACGGTCAATTTGGCTGTTTGCGAGCGTACTCCTTTGACGTCCTTCCAGCCAGTAACTTGGCACTGAAATTCAGCGTCGTCCTCCAAAGTAACCGGACTAATTTGCAAACTGAAGTCCCCTGAAAAGCCAAAATTAAGACATAAGGCACGATTGATTTAAATTTGCCTATACATAATTACTTGACTGCAATTTTGAAATTTAATTCATTAGCACACAAGTGAAAATGGTTGGAGTCGAGCTATCCTATGTATCATTGTAATAATATATTTTCAAAGATATGCATTAAATTTATTCATGCCAAGCATTTGAAACCTTTTTAATTAATAGAGTTTGCACAACGACACGAAATAATTGCTTTGATGCACGGTCAGTATTTTTTTATTGGACCTTTGAACCCACGGACAAATTATATAATAGATAAATACTACAGCGTCAATTACAAATGCAGTCAAATTCACTGGAAACAAATTTGTATTTATAATGGTTTTATATAGGAATAAAATTGTCAATGACAATTTGACGTAAACAAAAATTTCATGTGCTAGGTATATTTTGATGTAGACCAGAATTTAAGGAGCTATGTAGGTATATTTTGATATAGACCGGAATGTCAGGAGCTATGTATATTTTGCTGTAAACAAGAATTTCATGAGCTATGTATGTTTTGATCTAGACGAGAATTTCAGGACCTATATGTATTTTGATGTAGGTCAAGTTTCAGGAGCTATGTAGATTTTGATGTAAACTAGAATTTGACGAGCTATGGATATTTTGATGTAGACCAAAATATAAAGAGCTATGTATATTTTGATGTAGATCAGAAGTTGAGGAACTATATATTTCTAGGCATTCTGAACTTTCTTTTCTCCTTATTGACGCGCCGGCATTGCAATAGTGGGATGTAGTCAGCATCCAAACCTAGGCACTATACAAACACCGCAACTCTCGGACTGACACAGGCATCTGCACTTGCTTCCACCACTAACACATATGACACATGCGTGATACTTACACACCTAATGGATCTTTGATAGAACCTTCTCTGGTCGAGGGACTTCATAGATTGAGCTGGTTTAGGGCCCATAGCTAGGAGCGACTTAAGTAAGATTATAGATGATTATTATATCATAAAGAATTCATTAACGGGTTTAAGTATTAAAAAAACACTATAACTAAATGGAATTTTCTTTTTAAGTGAGAAAAGGAAATAAACTCGTGTAAATAACGAAAGAATTTGCCACTCCCTTGAGAAATCACGGATTGGGGAGAGGAAGAATTTTCCACAAGGGAAACAAGGTCTATTTAAATATTTCCCTTCTCATTACATGGGGATTGGAAACACGCGGCCATACTGGTACAGAAGACCGAAATAGGAACCCATCACTAATAACTATTGGTTTGTAATGAACTACCCAGGCTTATAAATTCTTCGACTGATGGAGCGTAGAAGAGGTTTATCTATCGTAGTTTGTTCTAATAGTACTTACATCTATCGTCTACCTCTCTTTCTTTCTCGCAGTGATGGTAATCTTTTCTATCTTTACCCTTCTATATCTCTCTCTCTCATTATTGGTCAGGTTAATTGGTAGGCCATGAATACATGCTTGATCATTACGACCTGCAGTAGATTCGTGTATTCTTTTGTTTTAACGACTGATCTTAGAGATTAGAGATAATTACCGCCGTTTAAGGATCTATGCTTCCTTAACTCCTATTGTCTTTTCTATCTATTTAATTGCCTCTGAATATCTTAGTATTAGCTGAGCATCTTAGAACGCAACTGAGTGTGATAGAAACTCTTGTATAAAATGGGCGGAAACAGTGAGTTGGGAACGCGCTCTCTCGTATAATGATGTGAATGGGTGAGCCACGCTCTTCAAAGTTACACACCTTTACAGAGCGCCTGCAGTAGACAGACTATGGGAAGGCTAAATACTAGATATATCTTCAAAGTACTCTTGAAAGCAACTAGGGAGAAGAAGGAACAAAATAAGGGGGCAGGGGGATCCCCACCCTCAGAGCAAAGCCGGGGAATGCGCGGCCCTCCATGGAGCGGAGACGGATACAAAAAGCTGTGAGGTGCAGGTCCGGATTGCTGTGGTCGCACGGGTTGAACCAGAGAGAGAGAGAGAGAGAGAGAGAGAGAGAGAGAGAGAGAGAGAGAGAGGGAAAGAGAGAGAGAGAGAGAGAGGGGTCAGAAGAGAGTCAAGAAGGAACTGCAGCATTCAGGGCTTTATAAGCAAGAAGAAGAACCTTGAAGGTGACGTGGGAACTGACGGGGAGCCAATGCAGACTCCGAAGCATCGTTGTCGTCAGTTAGAAGCGACCCCCGACGGAGAAGAACGCGAGCTGCAAAGTTCTGCACGCATTGAATAGGACGAAGAGTAGAAGTATGGGCACTAGCACGAAAGGAGTCACAAATGTCAAGGTGCTAGGGGACAAAGGCATCAATGGCTGCCTCAAAACTAATATTATCGAACTGGGAACAAATCCGTCCGATATTACAAAAGAATTAAATCGCGGTCCCACAGGAAACGGGTGTGGCTATTGAAGGATAATTGTTTATCGATTGTGACACCCAAATTTGTGACCATATCAGGGAAGGGGGTCAGAGAGCCACTGAGATTTTTGGAGGAATCTATAGCTCTACAGGGGGTTGCATCCGTACCAGTGCCCACCAATACAACCTCAGGTTTCCAATGGATGTGCTAAAGAAAGTTACCATAGAGCCACTCCTGTGTATCACGCGACAAAGGAGAGAGAGAGAGAGAGAGAGAGAGAGAGAGGGGAGAGAGAGAGAGAGAGAGAGAGAGAGAGAGAGAGAGAGAGAGAGAGATATGTATCATCAGCAGAGGAATTTAAAGAGAGGCCGAGGCGACGAAGGAGAATTCTGAAGGAAGAAGTTAAATGTGAAACGAGAACCGAGCCTTGAGGGACACCAGAGAGCCTCTGTGCATCCCTAGAAAAATCACTCCCAATATGCACCGACTAGAAGAGAGGTACGACTGGAACCAATCCAGGACAATACCAGAAACACCCACGAATTCCTAGAGCCCCATAACTAATCTTTGTACGTATATACATATATACGAGTATGTATAAGTACTTATTGTAACTTGTCATTAAGATTTAAAATGTAATATGTTTATACTGTACATTGGATTAATATGGAATAAATAAAATATGTGTTATGTGTACACTTTGTTTTGCATTTTGTCATGGACGCATGCTTACACAAAGTTTTAAATGTGTAAAAAAAGGTGATAATGATTAGGAAAAGTAAATGGATGAGTAGATAATGATAATTTGTTTAATAGAGATCGGTTCCGGAAAGAGAGGACACAAAGAGTTTCAGGGATGGTAGGGCGCTTTTGCCAATCACGCCTGAGTCGTGAGTATGACGCATCCGCACAGGTAGTTCCATTCATATATGGGCTCACTTAGATAGCCAATCACAACACCCTTTTCTCTGTTGCATCTTTCATTCGAAATACCTCACATCACTCTTGGGTCTACGGAACCCAATGAGTGTGTTTCAAATCCAAACTACCCTGAGACGATACAAGTGGATCTCAATGAGTCCTATATACATCCTGTTTGGTGAAAAATACAGAAATCCCCCCCCCCACTTCCACCCCTACGAATTTGGACCAACCCCTGGTGCTTACGGGTTTTCCAGTGTTTATCATACTTATCTCTATGCCGATTTACTTATCCGGTAAGGGTACTCCACAAAGGGGATAAATGGGATCTTTATGGCTTAATCTATATCAAAACTCAGTAAGAAGATTTATTCTCCTCATAATTTTCTTCGTTGAATTATTAAAAAATATAAAAGCTGATAAATCTAACCAAGGCATGAAATATTTGGAAGCAGACAACCCCTGAAATGAGATATGAATGACAAGAATAGTTAGATAAGAATTAAAGAGCTGGGTCTTGAACAAGTTCTCACTTCAGGAACAAATTCCTACAAAAAAATTGGAACTGGAGATACGAAAAACTCGCTCTTTCAACCGAGAGTTCCTTAAGAAATACACAAGAAAGTGAAGGACAGACTACGGAAAATCCTTTGATAGGAGATAAAATTTAATCAAGCCAGGAACCAACACACAACTCCTGAGCTTACGAACCTTTAAAAAACTATAACCTACCGCTTAAAACCACTATCAAAAGCGTAATTTTAAAACTCAAATTTCCTTTTCTCCAAAAGAATACCTCATGGGAGACCAAGCTCTAGGTAGCCGTTAATCATGCGTACAAAGGATGATCATGTAAGAATTATATACCTTCATCAACCCTGGCGTGAGCAAACCTGATGAAATATCTCTAAATCGATGTTTCACACGATATGCCATCAAGATTTATAGAAAATTGAAAATAATACACAAATATTGACTTAAATTCACGTAAATCGCGTGAATATCTGTGTTTATGTGTAGTTAAAACCACGAGAAAATCCTATATACACGTTCGAAGATTAGATTAAAAATATTGTATTCAATATTCTGTTTGAGGTCGAGAAGAGGAGTTTCGAAAGCTCGCACGAGCTCTTCAGAACAATAAGAAAAGCTGGTATTATTATTACTAGAGGTAATATTATTCTTATTTGGTATTATCCTTTTATTATTAGTAGTAGTAGTATTCGCAGTAGTATCACTATCTTGACGAAGTTAAAACCAGAAAAGGCATTAAAATAAGATGTTTTTCTAATATGTCTTCGAAAGGCAAAGCAAAATTGAATTTTAATTAATAGAGTGAACAAATTTGAAAGTCGATATGTACAAATGTTCCTAAGAGAGATGAGTGTCTCCTAAAGATAGGAAGGTATGCACTGTTATTCATAGTTCTGTATAAATAACATGAAAATAAAAGATACCATTAAAGATGACTGGAAATATGAAAGTAAGACCGAATAATGGAATCATGAATTATAGATTTTAATTAAATATTAAAAAGAATTTGATGAAGTTTACCCACTGAAGGAAGTAAACTTGATGGTAAAAACTATATAAAAGGACACAAAGCTTTTAATCAATGCTGTCACTGTAGGAAAATAAAATCTACATAGTTCTTTGAAAACACCACTAGCTAAAAATTTGGTTTGTGAGTGTAAAAAAGGTCACCCAGTGTTGTAAAACGACCCGCAGCAAACACCACGAAGTACTCTAAGTTTTGGCGTGGATAAGTTGGCCGTACAACGAAAATAATTTATTTTGTCGAAAATATACAAAGATACACCTGAGTAAAGTGTAGTTTTTATAAAACAAACGAGAATAAAGATTGCTTAATTTTTCGGCTTTTACGAGTCAAAGGATGAAATCTGTCTTAATCTAACCATACAAGACTTCTTTAATCAACTTGTTTTTGTGAAATTGAATAAATAAAATGTGGGTATATTTTGAGAGATGGAAATAAATAACGTCGTTCTTGTCGTCTAATACAAAAATGAGATCAAATTCATAAATATGTCCACTTTTCTTCGAACAGAATATAAAAGCGAGAATCTAACGAGACAGACTTTATGGTAGGGCAAAAATGAATACCCACTTTCTTAACATCCATTTTCTCCTCTCTTAGTATAGCCAAAGTAAACATGGGGGTTGCTACCCCCCCAAAAGAAAAATTAATTCAATAATTATTTTTTAATTAAGTGGCTACCTTTCTTTTGTATTAAAGGAAGAACTTGCAAATAGTCTGAATATTCCCTATTGAGAAAAATATCAAATATGAAAAAGGAAAAATGCAATGGCGGTTATTACATAAGCTGCCCATTATTTCTAAATTAAATTTTGGAATAATGCCTACTTCAGTGCCTTTGAAAGTGTCTGTGGAAAAAATAATATTAAATCTAACAAAAATTACAAAGAATTAAGGTAGAATTCTACATTTCCGGATGATTTTATTTTCAAATTTTAATTACTCTTAGACAATATGTGAAAATAACTGAACAATATGAGTACGATAGAGGAATATTCTTGGTTGAAAATAAAATAAAAATCTACTTAATTTGCGTCTTTTGTGAAAATGTAAAAAACACTTTTGAGAAAATATGTGGTAAATCCATTTAACAATCTTTATGCATTCACATAAGCGAGATTAACCGTGTCATTATATTCGAATGTCAAGAATTTAATTTCTTTTATGTTTTGCTTTTGAAAGAAATCAGTCATATTTAATGTTTAAAAAAGTTTATTGTGCAAAGTAGCTTCAATAATTATTAACATTGCTCTCATCTCGTTTAACTAAGCAGTTGGTAACTTCCTTGAAAAATTCATTCTGCTTTGATGAAATAATATAGGATTGAATTTCATTTTCCGCTTCCTTCATATTAGAGCAAAAATTGTCATTTAGATGTTGCTGAAAGAATGAATTAAGTGTCCATTAGTTGGTTGAAGTTCTGCTAAACATGGAAGATGAGGAAATACTTCCCAACGTAAGGCATTAAATCTTACTTGGTCAAACGTGTCACGTGTGGGCGTTAATTGTCATGAAAGAAGGAGGAATCCTATTCGGTTGGTCAGTGAAGGGCGTTTATGTTCAAGAGCTTCATTTGGCCGCTGCTTTTGTTGAACAGATAGGACTGCAGTACCTGTTTGCTTATATGAGAGGAGCCCAATTAGGAATGTCCTTTTGCATCCAACCAATTGTGAGGCATAAGCCATCTGCTGTTTCAGTAAAAGGCTATATTTTGATTTCTCGTACTAAGCCTGTCCATAATTAACTTATGGACATTTCAAACAAATAGAGTTGAAGCAATTTTAGAATGTGAATGTTGTAGTATAAATGAGCCTGAGACATTACAAGCTTAAAAAGTGCATAGCCATTGGTAGTTTAGAAAAGGCCCAGGTATACCTAGAGCTTAAAAGAGGCCAAGGAATTACTACAGTTTTACTACAGCATTTTTTATTTTTGTAAAATAAACTAGCTTCTTATCAACTTAAAATGTTTGCCATTACAAAATGAAGAGGCAAGATGTGTTCGGGTAGCATAAGTACCAAAGAGGTATGAGACGAAATCTAGTAAAATTAACTAGACATTATATATGTCTAGTACGTGAGTGAATCTTTAGGTAAGCAAAATCTACAAAGGGATTTGTTTATGTTACAATTTTTGAACAGTGAAAATGTAGACAAAAATTGGAAGCACAATTTATTTGTAAAACAATTTCACAAACAAATTGCGCAAAGCATCGTTGTGCAAATATTTTCATTTAATGGCCAGGGAGCTTTATGGTGGGTATTTCGATCAGTGATCACTTTCTCTATTTCACTAATAAATCTGTTCTGGCAGAGCTCCCAGAGTACTTTGAAAACCAGTTTTGGATTACTGAGGTTCTACCATAGCATATTCTACACTGATATTGTTTTTATTGTATGAAGTTCTAAACTTTCTGTTGGTTGTTTTAAGCTCTAATGTGACTAATGGCTTATACAGATAGAAATTTTTTAATGCCTACTCTAAGACAATTGTCAAATGCTAAAGAAATATAAAAATATCCTCAATTACTTAATGTTTCCACCTCACAAGTTTATTTAATGAATATAATATGTTCTCCAGAAGAAAGTTATATGTTCGTTGTGCAGGGTTGGAAAATCCAAAAACCCAGCCCTAAAAAACCCGGGTTTTATTACCAGGTTGTTTTTAGCTTTTTCAAATGAAATTTGAAAACACCCGGGTTCGGGTTTTTTTTTAAGAAATGAATGCTACTTATGATTATTTTATTCTAACTTCATATTTATGTTTATAATTTCAACAAATATGTATCAAATTAAGGTTATTTCTCTGATACTGACTCATAATTAATCTCTCCTTCTACTGGTTATGGCTATCATGGGTACCCACAATTCTCAATCAGTGATCTTTTCTTACTAAAATATAATTATTAATCTGATTAATTATTAATATTATATATACATGGGGAGAGCTATTCTTTTTCTATGTTATTCTAATGCTTGTAGCTTTTGTTTTTTGAAAAAAAACAGAATAAAACCCGGGTTTTATTGGGCTTTTTCAAAATTTTGGGTTATTTGCCAACTCTGTCGTTGTATCTTATTGGGTTGTCGTTTACTAATATCAATTTCTTTATTAATACACATAGCATAAAGAAACATCTTCTACATTCAGAAAAGTAATATCAATTGTTCTTTTATTATAAAATTAAATATTTAGCCTGAAATGAGCTGTGTAAGTGATTATAAACTCGATAATAAAGTCAGTTCTATTACCAAATCTCGAACCAATTCTTGAAATTTTCAGTTCATCTAAGAGGCAGTTTGCTTAGCCAATCATTTGATGATTCTGCCTCCAATATACAGGAGGGAAGATCAATGTTGACTAGGTCATCAAGATAAGCACGGGGCGATCAACCAAACATCCGTAATCAGGCAATTTTTAGAAGCAACAATCGGCTCCACCGAACATCACAATAGCTATGATGGTTAAGTACGAGTAGCAGTCAAATGGCTTTTTTTAAAAGTGATTCTGATTAATTGTCCCCCTTTTTCCTTCAAATGATCAAGGACATTTCTGTCTCATCTGATGGTCGCACTATAGCACCTGCTAGTTTCTTACATGGCCATTCCTTCCTTTGATAAAGTAGATTTCATGGGGGACCTCGCCAAACTTTTCTCCTTAAAGGCGGGAATTAAGCGGAAATACGTCTCCGAGGGGAGACACGAGATCTTTCCCTCTACGGCGCTGAAAGGCGGCGGAATCATTTTGAGAACTTTGAGTTATTAGTTTGCGCTTATGAGCATGAATGTTAAACACTCGGTAAAAGTTTTGCTCATGATGCTCTCCCTCTTCCTAACTTTTGGGGTACAAGCTACTTATACACAATAGGAAATACGAATTAACGATGGTAAACATTAGATAAGAAAAATGATAATAATAATAATTCGTAATCAAATCCATTAAATTACACTCATAAGGTTATGAATTCCTAATCATGACTCCACTGAGTCACCAATTTATAATTATAGTAATTCCTACTCAGAACTTATTAAATTACCCCTTCACAATAATACTATTATTTTTTATCTATGGCGCTCTTTCAGTTCGAAGTCCTTTACAGAGCTAAGGAAAGGATTTGGAATAAACTGGGTTTTCAAGGCAGGATTGAAGACATTAAGGAAGGACCATGAGGGTATAACAAATGGCAGGTCATTCCATCTTCTAGGAGAAAATATCGAGTAAGTACGAACACACATGACGCACAGACGCCTATAAGGAAGACGCAATAGGGAGGAGAAGGGTAGAGGTAGAGGTACATAGTTCAGAGTTCTGGATATTATCATTGAGGAAGTAAAGTGGGAGGGTGCTGCGATTTCTTAGATCTCATATTCAATAAAGGAGCTCGAAGATGATTCTGGATCGAATCGTTAGGCAGTGCATGTTACGAAGTGTGTGTGTGTGTGGAGGGGAGGATTGCAGGAAAGAAACATCTTAAGCGGGACAAAACACGGGTCGCAAAGTTTTAATCAAGTTAGAGGGACCGAGAATTAAACGCTTGTGATCAGGCAAGCTGGTTTCAGTAGTCAGGCGGGAATTAACGAGAGCGAGAATGGCAATATGAAAAAACTTGTTGGAAAATTAGAGCGGATTATAAAAAGAGTGGGAAAAGGATATGAAGACCTTGGCAACACTTGATTATAAAGATGATCAGAATTATGCCAGTTTCGGAAAAAGATAGAAGTAGATAGACGCGGAAAAGATGCAAACTAAAGCTCGCCTAACAAGTAAACAAATTGCGCAAAGCATCGTTGTGCAAATATTTCCATTTAATGGCCAGGCAGCTTTATTGTGGTTATTTAGATCAGTGATCGAAATAAATACGTGCGAAATCAATTATAAGCGTTTCCATAGAAACCGATGAACTCCCTCCCGAATGCAGCTAGGAAGAACAAGATGAGGGACAGAGAGCACATAATGCTACTAAGAACTACATAAATACCAGAATGGAAGGCGACATGCACTAGATGTATGACAAAGGTGGTCATGTATGTGTAGGTGAACTGATTTATTATCACCTGCGTCGAAGAAATACCGCAAAATCTCATAAAAATGCAGGAGAAAAAATGTTCAAGAATCTGAGCTCACACCAGCCTTTTCAGGATTTTTGAGATAAACAGGGGTGAGAGATTAGGTATAGTTCAGGTTAGATTCATTAAAGAATGGCTGAACAGCAGCTTTTTAAAATCAGATTTTACAAGACCGCACGAGAAGGTGTGAAAGATATCAACAACGTAAAGAAACAACTGAGTGAGGAACTGACGGTAGAGACTATAAGCCCAAAGGTTGAGAGGAGAACTATAGTCTTTTTGAAGAAAGAAGGAGGAAGATGAATTCTTCGGGCACACCCGGTAGTGATTCCATCTTTTTCTATGACCTGAATTCTGAATATTTGATTGGAGATTTCAGAAGATGTCACTCACTTAAGTTTGAGTAACATCTCAACGCTGTCTGTTTCATCCATAATGAATTAAAGGTGAAAAAATTTAATACCTTAAGTTGATGATTCGCTATTTAGTCGAGTCAGTACACGTAGTCAAGTTGTAATGAACTATTGTATTACTGCATTTGCTTAGTATGTATTAAATTTCTATCACTGTAATGAACTGCGTATTGCTCTCGGTAGACGTTTAACCTTGCTCAAGTCATTTATATCATGGGGTAAATCAAAAATATATGCTACTCCTAAAGTCCTTGTGCAATTCAACTTACAATATGGTCATAAAGTCTGTACATTTCAAACGTGACCTAGAAAGCATGTACATATCAAACATGCAGGGTAGTCCTAAAGTCTCTGTGCAATTCAAAATATGCACAGGTCATTCCTAAAGTTCTTGTACAATTCAAACCACCAAGGTGAACAGCTTAAGGGTTTATGGAGTTTAGAACCATTCCATGTTTCGAATTTGTAATAGACTTTATGACTTTACTAAATAATAGATACGTAGATGAATTCAAAGATTCTATTTATTTGAGTGAAAACGTTAGATATTTGGTTCGAGCATCAAATATTTTGTTATTATATGGTATATTAGAATTATGTATTTATATTTTCATACCCGTCCCCCTTTCTTTTAGTACCACTCTATGTTCTTGTTGAGGGAACCCAAATTTATTCGAACAGAAGAAAATACCACAGCCTCACACGGATCACGAGGGAAATTTTATTCATGGACTCAATAATCACTTATTTTTCCTCTTGACACTTTAATTGCTTTGTTAGACGTAGTAGGGAAGGAAATGAATGTAAAAGTGTTCCGATACTACTATTTTCAATGAAGCTACATTGTGTTGAATCTCACCAAGATATTTCCCATTGTGATAATTAGGAAAATAATTAAATGGGGTCTGACCAAAAATTTTTAGTAATATCAATAGGTGTTCTTTGAGAGGATATGATTAGGAAGAAATATGATTAGGAATTATTGGCGCTGACTGATGTTAAGGAAAACGAATTTCATCTGTCACTCAAACAAATCTGAGAACCTTGCTATGTTTTCTGGTAGAGATATTGCTTACGGTTGGAGAAATTTAATCACTGCTACCGTTGTCTCACATGGTTATTCTTCATCCACGCTGTGAGAGCCAGGAGAAGTAATGGAACCCACTCGCGAGCGGACCCTTTTGGAAGCTTAAGTGTGAATCCGAATGTTAAAATATAGTTTGACGTTTGATCAGGTAGTGAAACTGATCCATGTTTAACTTTGGCACCAAATGTCTGGAATTTCTTTGGTATTTCTAAGATAAATACTCCCTTAAATCATACTCGAAGCCTCAAATTCCTTTTCGGGAAACATTCCGTATGCGATCAAGCCTTAATTCCAAGTCATTTAGGAATAGGTCAGGAAATAAACATGTAATCAAGGATGAAGCAGATAGCTTGGAGATGCTGTTCAATCTTAGGCGCGAGAAATCAGAAGAAAGTCCGATCAAATCTTTAGAGTTCAGTTAATATAAAAGAGTAAATAAAAATTATGATTTAATGACTATTTGCAAGGTTTTCGTCTTGAATATTAAGTTTTATATTGATAACAAATTTAATTTCGGACTTATATCACCAGTGAATCGTAATAACTGAAGGTTAAGGACTCATAATGAAAAACTAAAGATCTTATCATTAATCAGATTTGTCTAACTTGTTTGTTAACTTTCTCCAAATACGAAAATATTTAACTCAATAATGATTGAAATAAATTTTGATTTGTTCGACATTAGTTCAATGTTACAACATGGCATATGATTTGAGTGTTCAATATGTGTGCCCAAATTCAAGATTTCATACGGGCAACAGGGTGCTCATTTGTGAGGTTCCTCGTTGCATCTACTCAATTTTCATCCCACGAACTCATCTTTAGAAAGATTTTTATCAAATCCTCAAGATTTCTTAATGGCTTAGAACGGTGATGTGTACAAGGCTGGGCAATCTCACATGTGTGCACAAAAAGGCGTTGCGAAAGTGAAAATGGATAAAAGTTGGCACAAAGCTGATATTCTTTCTACACCATTAATCACATGATGGAACTAAAAGGAAATATTTTTTTAGGAATGACAAACAATTATGGAGGCAAAAATAAAAATGGCATGAGAAGAAAAGGAGTAAAATGTTAGCGCTGAAAAGAAAAAACCTTTAGTTTCCTACTTACGCGTTTAGGACAAAGTAAGCATTCAAATACTCTAACCAGAAAATAATGTCGTTTTTTGATTAGAAACAATAATTAATAAAAAAACACTACTGGAACATATCTATTACGCAATAAAATATTCACTATCAAAAGTTTGTGGGTCTTTAGAATAAATAGAGGAATTAAATGCTGTTTCAACTTCTTGTTTACTTATGAAGATTTTTCCAATAATGAAATACTCATTAGATCTGAATAAATGAAAATGTGATTGAGTCAGTTCTGGTAAGTATAGGGGATGAGGAAGAACTTCCCACCCTAAGAACTATTTTTTCTTGACTTTGTCTCGCAGAATGTGGTCAGGCGTTATTTTTTTACAGAATGACTCATTTTCTGTCCACTTGAACAGGTCTTAAATACAATTTGATCGAGGAAAGGCATTTTTTTTCATTCCTTAAAAGCAGACTATTGCAAATTATTTAACGCAACGTTTATTGTTTGGCAACAGTTCATGAAGCACCCAAATACCTTTTCTATACACTTTCCAAGTTTTTCAAGATGTTCCTGAACAGTGGACCAAGGTGTATTAAATCTCTGAGATGATTATTTGATAGATTGACGAGATCTTCTTCAACTACAGCTTTCAAAAGTTCGTCATCTAGAAGAGTGGGTCTTCCTGATCGATGGCCAAAAGAAAGATCAAAATTGCCGTCTCGAAATTTCAAAAACCATCTATAGCATTTTCGAAGACTTATTCCTTCAGAATAAACAGCGCAAATGATTTTCATTGCACTTGTTGCATTGCTGTTTCTGAGAAATTCATACAGCATGCAATGGTGAATATGATTATTTATTCGCCTTTGAGCTGAGCTATGAGCCAAATGAGTGGAGGTTATTCATAGATGCATCCTTTTACAGCATAAAAGCGGTTCTGTTGCACATTGGGAACATCATACCTCCAGTTCCAGTTGCTCACTCAGTCATTTTAAGAGAGGCATAGGAGAACCTAGCTTTTATTATAGACCGCAAAAGTTACAAGGAGCATGAGTGGCTAACTTGTGCGGAATTGAAAGTAATAGCCCTACTTAATGGGCTACAAACTGGATATACCAAGTTTATGTGCTTCCTTTGCAAGTGGGACTGTAAGGCAAGATCAGAGCATTATGTACGCTCAGAATGGCCACCTCGGGAAACTATGACACATGGATGCCATAATATAATTCATGGCCACTAGTTAAGAATGAGAAAATCATTTTGCCAACACTGCATATAAAACTAGGCCTAATGAAGAACGTTACCAAAGCAATGCAGCATAACATGCCATGTTTCCAGTACCTCAAAGCAATCTTCCCTAAAATAAGTGCTGCCGAGATTAAAGAAGGCATATTCGAGGGCTCTCAGATTCGTGGAACTTATATAGCTGATGAGGACTTCGAGCGACAATGGATGAAACTGATGTATGCAAAGGACTTCTGAGAAAGAACCAAGGGGCCGAGCGAGAGCGTAGAGTGGAGAGTCTAATCAAGAGCTATTAAGATCTTGGATGCGATATACCACTGAAGATACACTTTCTTCCTTCTCATCTGTCCTCTTCCTAGAGAATGCAGGAGATGTGAGTGATGAACATGGAGACAGGCTCCATCAAAATATAGCGTCAATGGAAAACAGGTATGAGGGAAAATGGAGCCCTGCTATGCTGGCTGGTGCTGCTGGAACCTTAAGCATGACACACCTGAGACGTCTTACAAACGAAGAAGTAAATACTAAAATGTAAGTTAATACATTATATAATGCAAACAAACCTGCTGATTCATTATATGTTCATGGACACTTTTAACCTGACTTGGGAGCGAAATACATTTATGGTATCGTGGAAATCGGTACTCGTATTAATTGCATAATTATTAAATCGGAAATTTACAAGAAAATGTTACGTGATGGGAATTTTTATTATCAAATTCGAATTCAGTTCACTCAACTTCATAATAAAATTAACATTAGATCTATGTTTTTTACTTAACACTGAAATTCGTTGTAGTGTAATTTTTGACACAATCATAATACAATAATTGTAAGTGATATAAACCAACTCTAATGATACTGATGCGGTATTTTGAATAAGAAATGCTTTCTTCAGAGAATCGTTAGTGGCAGAATATTTGAAAATCGAAGAATTTGAATATTTTTTGGTGCTATTACATCATGATTCCTAAAATAGGCGTTTACTCTAGTATGATTCCTACCTTAAAATACATGATAAGCTTTTATTGTAGGATGATTCTTACTTAAAAATACATGATAAAATGTCTGAAAAAATACAATTTCTCATTTATTTAGTATATATATATATATATATATATATATATATATATATATATAAATATATATATATATATATATATATATATAGGTAGAGGATGGTAGCTCTGGCGATCAGCGTCTTGGTCCTGTAAGCAATAAGCGCTTAATGATACAGGTTCAAATCTGACTTCTTTATTTATTTTCATATAACAGGTAAAATAGTTTGTCCTATCTTTCCGTTATCTACGTCTCCCATTTTCCTTCTTAAGCTTTGATTGGTTCACGTGATATTCTCCTAATTGTTTTTCCCGGTTGTGTCACCAATTTTCATTCCCTTGGGCTTTTAAAAATACATGTAGAAAAAAATTACGCGTCATGTGATTTTCGACATATATATATATATATATATATATATATATATATATATATATATATATATATATATATATATATATATATATATATATATATATATACCAGGTAATGGCTTGCGCTTCGCTACTAAGATTAAAATTTAAAATATACTTAAGTCATAACCAAACTAAGATGAAATTATTATTCAAATACTCCCAAAAATCCCTTTCTTAAATTATAGAGGTAGTGATGATATATATATATATATATATATATAAGAATTTAATAACTCACAAAGTTGGACGTGAGGTTCGTAATGAATGCAATGTCCCGCAGGAAAAATGAAAAAGATGCTTCCAATTCATTCTCAAGGATAACTACAAGAGAAAATATTATAACAAGGGTATAAATAAGCTATTAAAAGATGAATAATAATATAATTTAAAAATATAGCGAGATTATACTTTAGTGAGTAGTAAATATGATTCGTATGTCTTGCAACATTTCTAAAAAAAGGATCCACATCTTTTTCTCTCGAAGCTCTCCAGCAACACTCATGTAAATGGCCTTGCAGCTGATAGGTTGGCACTCCTCGCTACTACTTCTTCAATATATATATATATATATATATATATATATACATATATATATATATATATATATATATATATATATATATATATATATATATATATATATATATATATATATATATATTTGATTTTGCTCTCGAACCAGCTTCTTTTTATTCGCTTGTATGAGATCCATCATTGAGATTTACGTATTTTCTTGATGGTTCACTGTGTGATAGTTAAATCCATGTGGTGAAAGCGAACGAGAGGCAGGCCATTCATCAGAGTGTATCGTAGATACAATAGTTATTTCCTTTTTGAATAATTGTCTTTTATTAAACGAAATGTCCAAGGACCATCAATTCTCGACCATGGTTTCTGTTATTTCGGACATTTTCGGGATCGTTTTCATCAAGGGGCTGCGTCCCCTGCCAGGTGTACGCCCTCTTTTATATTTGCGACGTCCAGCAAATATAGCTTCATCAATTTTAATTAAGTCTTATTATGTTTAACCATCTGTCCTCTACCATGAACAGATACCATGTTAAAGCAAACTTTTCGAGAGTAATTAAACCAGTCAATCACACTGTGACTAGTCATTCCAGTACGTTTTGTAACCTTTTCAACAGACACTTCAATACACATAAAGCTAAGCTCAAATAATGAGCAGAGACTCAATTTGCAGTTCAGTTTCAAATTTATTTATATATATATATATATATAATATATATATATATATATATATATATATATATATATATATATATATATATATATATATATATATATATATATATATATATATATACGAGGGCTTGCATATTGCACACAAAATTGTAGAATTTATGAGTGAAGAGAGGAAGTTCAGATATCGCAATTTTATTCTTAGCATTAAAGCATTAATAAATGAAGTTTTATTTACTGTGCTATTTAAAAATCATCCACTAACACAGAAAGGAAAAATGATACGCATTCCACAGAAGTACAAAGACGTTGAGGTAGATAAACTTAGCCCATCGCTAGATAAATTACTATTATTTAAAATCATTTCATTCAGTATTATAGTTATTTGATATAGGTATATGCTATTCCTCAACAAATGAAAAATTGTTAATCTAGAACATTGTAGCGTAGTGTAACTCAGTATTATTACTTAATCAGCTATTATCTACATGCCAATAGTATTATTATTAAGGCGCCATAAAGGTGCCCTACCGAGCAAAATAAGAACGATTTTCTTTTCTTAAAATATTTTGTAAAAATATAATGAGTAGGTAAATGAAATTTCTATGTTACATAAAGTCATGCATTTAATATATTTTATATGAAGATTCCATAGCATACAATCGTATATTAAAAAAAATATGCTAAATAAGCTAACAAAATAAAATATTGACACTTGCAAATTAAGAGAACGATCATTCACAGAATTTCTTAGCAAGAAAAACAAGACTACTACAGGACCTCATCAGTTTCTTGCAAAATTTTGATGTTACAGTTGAAGGCTGCTGATCGCGAACGTTTGTCTCCACTGATCTTTAAGAGGTTCTCAATTGGGTTCAGGTCTGGGCTCTGTCTGAGCAGGCAAGTTCATAACTTCTATATCTTCTTGTTCGAAATACTATTTTACTCGCTTTGAAGTATCGCATGGCGCGTTATTCCTAATAGATACTGCTGTCTCTTTCAGGGATGCTCAGAGTGAAGGTATAAAATGTATTTGTATGAGGCTTAGTTACACATTCGCATTTACTCTTGCAATTATTTGCACTAGCGGACCAATTTCTTCAGACGAAAACATCTCCCACGCTATCTCTATTCTTGGATGACTTTTTAATACATTTAAGGTTAAGTCTGTCACCTACAGCGCATCTAACAAAGCGTCTGACATCAGATTCAACTAAATTAAATTTACTTTCGTTGCTGAAATTAATTCCTACAAACAACATGAGCTTCAAAATTTTTGAGGCTCGCCTTCTGGTTCTTCTTACTGATGATTGGTTTGGTTTCTGGAGAACGAGCTTTTAAACCAAATGCATTGAGGTGACGGAAGACCGTAAAACGGCTAACTTTTTGGCATTATTGGTCTTAATTTTTCGATAAATTCTCGTTGCAGTCTTGAAGGGATCTTTGAAAGAGTAGCGCCTAATGGCTCTGTCATGTCGGAGAATAGTTATGCGGGGTCAACCGAATTTTGCACGAGATTTATAGGTTTTATTTTCATGGTATAATTCTAGAACGCGGGAATCACACTCTTGGACCTTACTACCTCTCTTGAACTAGCAGCAAGAGTCCTTCCCGAATTCTTCAAGCAAACAATTATTCCTATCAGGAATCACTTTCATGTGTGGGAGCATATCTGTAAAGTTACGAGTAGTATGACAACAATGGCGGTTGTATATTACTTTTCGAATAAGCAAAATGTTGCCAGATGATTTTGAGAAACTTCCAGAATGTTCCTGAAGAAATCGCTCTTATTTTGCACGTGTCAGTATTTTATTTAGTATAATTTCTTGAATATAAGAATGTATTATATAATATTTCCTAAAATATAATAAATGGATTCCTTTATGTACCAAGAAAATTTCCTTTACCTAGTTATATTATTTAAAATATTTTAATAAAGAAAATTTGTTCTCTTATTTTGCTCGGTAGAGTATATATAATTAAGGTAGAGTGTTAATTATTGAGGCATCTCGCTTCTGTGATTGCATGTTTTAGTTTTGGCCATTTGGTGTGTTTCTATATTTCTTCTTGCAATCACCCCTTGAATTTGAATAATTAATTCTATGAATACTTTTCCTCTGAAATCACACGAGATCATAAATCTCTCATATTCAGATTTAATATAATTTCTGTTAACCCGATTATCTCTTAATGGACTAATGTATATAATCCATAACCTAATATTCTGATTGCCCTATTTTCCGGCTTACAAATATTCCAAGTTGGTCTATTCCTCTATTTGCTAGTCCGGGATAAGACATAAGTTAAATTCGAAAGAAGTTATGGTTCCACAACAAAAGTCTCTGGTTCAAACCAAACATTTAATTTTATTTAGTCATTCAACTAATTATATTAATCTTATGATAGAGGAGTTAATTAATTCGCACAATGTCGCCTAGTGCAGACATCCTTTAGCGAAAACTTTCTATTATCAAGATACACAATTAAACCGAAGCTCGCCGAGTAATTATTAATTAAAAATATTAAGATCTATCTGGTATATAAAGTGCAATGGTTATTATATTCTTTTAAAGAATTTTTTCGTATATGAAAATTAATCTAGGCAGGAAAAATCAAAGTCACTATGAGTTTCTCAATAGATTAACTTGAGTTGTTTATAGACAATCTCATTTTAAAATTCTGTAAGTTAACGATAAAGTAAAAAGGTAAACAAAAAAGAAAACAATGTTAACCTCGTGTTTCTTAAAATTTATTAATTTTTGCAGTACTGTATATTTTATAGATATTTAACTACTAGACCAAGCTTTCGTTCTAATTCATTTTTGGTTTCTTTCTCCAAAATATTTTTAACTTCTCAACAGGAAAAATACTTCTTCTGTGAGACAGAAATATTATAATACGTACTACATCGTCCTTCGCCCCACACACTCATCCTATTCTACAACTACTTTGTTCTAAACCCACAAAAAATCACTTCTGTACAATTCTCTTTTCCCCCTCTATTTGACGAGGAGCTCTCGAGGGAAATTGAGTCGAAAACTTGAGTAAATAGACAAACACTTCTATTGTATTATATTCAATCTAAACTTGAAGATGTTGTTTTTTATTTCTCGTAGCTATAGCAACAGGAGTGATCAAATACTTAAATTTGGCTTTTCTTTTCCGGTGTTTTTTATCACAAATATTCTTAACACTGTTTTTAGTTTTTGGTTATGCGGACATTTATGTTTCTTCATGTAAATCTATTTTCAAATAAGAAATGAGCACTCACACAGCACCTAAGAGATTCTCTAGTTTACCTTTTCATTATTATTATTTCCTAGAATTTTTAGTTGCGTGCACACGACTTTATGTTACTATGTTGGTCTGTCAGTCGGATGAAAACCATTTTGCTTTTCTATGTGTTTTTGAAAGTTTTGAAGGTCGTAAGTTCAGATGATTTGTTTGTTAATTAATAACATTGTACAACAATGAAAAATAAACCCAGAAATGAGAATAACCTTTTCTAGGTTTTTTTTTGCGTAAATCACGAATATAACATCCGTATTTTTCTGCGACCCTCCAGTTTCTCGTAAATTACCATCTTATTTACGTTAAATACACTGATAGTTCCGTAGGGATTGAATGCAAACAGGATTGGGCCGAAAGTGACAACTCTAAAGGTTATAAACGGATTTTGATATAATTTTAATGGGGTATTCCTAAGGTATTTTTCAACCTAAGGTATGAAATTTATGAAAGTATACTCAATATTTCTTTAGTTTTGGCGTCCAAATCCGTGGTAACTCTTACGTAACGCTTGATAATATTGTAACTTACTATATAAATGCTTCCTATTTTTTACTTTTTATTTAATATTTGTCGCTGTTACTATTTTTATTATTTTTCACTTACTGCAGTATTTTTCTTTACAGCAGAGAAAGCTAAAATGCCTAGAGAATGCTAAAATTCCCCACACAATTTCTGTTATTTTATGCGGATAGGTTATATTAAGACAATAGAAGAGACAGTTGACTAAACATGGGAAGAAACTTTATGAGCTGCACTTCGGATGTAAAGTGGGTGGACCAGGACAAACGCTGGGCATCTCACATATGATGTAACAGGTGTACAAGTTCCTTTTTTGCCTGGGTGAAAGGCAAAGGGCCTGGCCTCATGTTTGACGTACCACTGGTCTAGAGGGAGCCATAGGACCATTCAACGGATCGCTACTTCTGCTTAACAGATATTACATGTGGGTATTCAGTGTCATTTTTTTCCTGGTCTTTAACAAATTTTCAAGAGATGTATCGATTAAAAAGATCAAAATACATACTATGTTGTACGTACACTATTTCTGCAAGTGAACACAGCCAGAAGAAGCCATTTATAGTCTGATAATTTCACTTACTGCAGGCTCAACAGAAAAGGCAAGAAGTTTATCATGTATTCAGAGCTTCAGTCTGCTATTCGCCCAGTCCGTCATTTAAGTGCAATTCCTGTATCTCAGGGGCCCTCTGAACTACCCAGCAATGACACGAGCAACTTAGACAATTCAAAATCTCAAGATACCTCATATATGGCACAGCTTGAATCTGACAAGGAAATCAATGATCTAGTTCGTGATCTAACACCGACTAAGCAACAGAGTGAACTCCTAGCCTCACGTCTGCAACAATGGAATCAGTTCGATGAATATGCTTGAATTACAGTATTTAGGAAGTTGTCTGCAGATCTACAGCAATTCTTCAAAAATTTTGAAAACAATAGACTTATTGTAATGATATCGGAGGCCTATTAAATAACCTTGAGCCATTTATCCTGTACCTAAAAGCGATCTTCCCTAAAATAAGTGATGGCAAGATTAAAGAAGGCATATTAGCAGGCTCTCAAATTCGTCAACTTATCGCTGATGAGGACTTCGAGGGGATAATGGATGAAACTGAGCTAGCGGCCTGGCATGCATTCAAACCTATATGCAAAGGACTTCTGGGAAAGAACCAAGGCGTCCAGCGAGAGCGTATAGTGGAGAGCCTAATTACGAGTAAGTGCTACTGAGATCTCGGATGCATTATGTCACTGAAGATACACTTTCTTCATTCTCATCTGTCCTTCTTCCTACAGAATGCAGGAGATGTGAGTGATGAACATGGAGAGAGGTTCCATCAAAATATAGCTTCAATGGAAAACAGGTATGAGGGAAAATGGAGCCCTGCTATGCTGGCTGATTGCTGCTGGAACCTTAAGCATGACACACCTGAGACGTCTTACAAACGAAGAAGTAAATACTAAAATGTAAGTTAATATATTATATAATGCTAACAAACCTGCTGATTCATTATATATTCATGGACACATTTAACCTGACTTGGGAGCGAAATACATTTATGGCATCGTGGAAATCAGTACTCGTATTAATTGGGTAATTATTAAATCGGAAATTTACAAGAAAATGTTCCGTGATGGGAATTTTTATTATCAAATTCGAATTCAGCTCACTCAACTTCATAATAAAATGCACATGAGATCTATGTTTTTTACTTGACACTGAAATTCGTTGTACAGTGTAATATGATTATTAATTAGTTTTCCAAAAGTATTGAAATATTCAAGGGCACGCGACTTAGGTCTGTTTTCCGTGTTAATATTGTATACATCCCAGCAATTGACTTAATGCAGTAAATATTAATCATAAGATAGTTAAACAATAAATCATGAATCACCTCTGGAAGTACTCAACTAATAATATATGGTGCACACACATGGACGAATCGACATTTTTTTTTAAAGGGGCTATCTGGCGACGGCCCACTTGGGCATAAGTCGCCGCAAACAAACAACATAGTTCTAGAATACTTTAAAATAAAAATTTTAACAGAAACAACAATAAAAAGGGATAACAATCAGGGAGCAAGCTTCGGCGTCGGGGGGAGGTACCCCTCTCCCCAGTGCAGGAGCCTGCGACCTACAAAAAAAAACAAACAAACAACAAAAACAACTAGTTAAACACAAGGGAGAAGGCCGGCCTCCCCCCAAAGGTCTATCAGTCCACCTGGCATGGTGCACGCACTCGTCCCGAGTACAAGGGACAGGCGGTAGCGACCCCGCCTATCCCGGTTACGGCACAGGTAACGTGCGCGAAGATGACCAGGACTGTGACATTCAACAAGAATGTGCCAAACAGGGCGCAGGCGAGACCTCCATCAAGTAGCGATGCGTGACACGAGTGTGTCCGATTCGGAGACGACAGAAAGCGACTTGAAGCCGTCGCGGCATTAGGGAATAGATAGATCCATGTTAACAGTCGCGGCGCAATGGAACGCAACTTTAAGTTCCCTTCGACCGTCTCCCATCTTCCTTGCCAAGCAGTCTGAAGAGCTGTCCGTATTCCTGCCATGTAGTCGGTGTGAGGAAGAGCAAAACGCTGGTCCGGTCGCAGAGTCCTCGCGGACTCTTTGGCGCCCTCATCGGACGCTCATTCCCCGCAATTCCTACATGTTCAGGAACCCAGCAGAAGATAATCTCGATATCTGCCCGGCTCGCCAAAACCGTGGCGTCACGGATATCGTGAACCAGGGGATGCGGAGATCCCAATGCCCCGAGAGCACTCAGGGCGATTTGTGAGTTGCTATAGATCACAATACGGTCTCCGAACCGGGCACATCGCGTAATCTCCCATACCGAGTGGTGTATTGCCACCGGTTCGGCCGTGAAGACAGACACAGCGCCTGGCAGAGCCCCGCTGACTTCAAATGAAGGGGATACAGCGTGGAAGCCAACCCCTTCTTGGGACTTTGAGCCATCCGTATACACTGGCACGATGCGTGCTCCAAAAAGGTCGAACGCAATACTCCCGGCGCAGTACAAGCTTTGGGGGCAGGAGCGTAGCAACAAATAGCCGAATGTGGTACCCTCCAGGGTGGCGTCCTGGGCAGAACCAAGGGCGCCACCGGCCCGAGAGCTATATCTAGCTCTCGAAGGAGTTTCCTGGCCCTAAACCCAAAGGGCTTAGGGTCTGACTGGCGTCTCTCGGCGGCATAGGAACCATCGAAATCAGCTGCGGATGCAGTGAGAGCTGTTGGCGACTGAGGGAGGCACCAGGCTCGCACGTACAGGCGAGTGATGCACTGCACGCGGCGCAGAGCGAGTGGCATCTCCCCAGCATCGACCAACAGGCTCTCAATGGGGGAAGTGCGGAAGGCACCGGTCGCAAGGCAAAGGCCGGTGTGGTGGATCAAATCCACCTTCCGCAATAAACGCTCTGCTGCGGATGCAAAAACTCGCATTCGTAGTCGAGCTTCGAACGAACAAAGGATCGATGAAAAAGTAGGGCAGTAGCCCTATCAGCGCCCCAAGCGCTGAACGTCACGGAATGGAGAATATCCATGGCGCGGGTACAAGAGACTCTAAGGCTGCGAATATGACTCTCTCAGGTGAGGCGTCGGTTGAATACAAGACCAAGGAAACGGTGCGAATCAACCACATCCAGGCGCACCCCATTAAGAAACGAATCTGGGTCGGGGTGAAGCCTTGGATGGCGGCAGAAGTGCACCACCTTAGTCTTGGCCAAAGAAAACCGAAACCTATGCGCTTTGGCATAGCGAGAGACGCGGTTCAATGCCTGTTGAAGTCGACGCTCTAGAGTTGGCATATGGACCGCGCCAAAAGACATCGAAAGGTCGTCCACGTAGAGCGTAGCGAGAACATCTTCCGGCAGCACCGAAGTGATGCCGTTGATGCTCAGGGCAAAGAGTGTGACACTAAGGACACTTCCGTGAGGGACACCCTCTTCCTGCGTCTTTGGGCCGGAGAGGACTCCCCCCACCCGTACGCGGAATCGACGATCTCGCAAAAATTCAGATATAAACATTGGGAGGCGTCCCCTCGCCCCCATCGTGTGGAGAGTCTCCATGATACCGTATCGCCATGCGGTATCATAAGCCTTCTCCAGATCGAAAAACACCGTGGCGTAGTGCTGTCCAAGAAGGAAAGCCTCGCAGACGGCATTTTCCAGTCGGAGCAGAGCATCCGACTTGGAGTGGAACTTGCGGAAGCCACACTGTGCGGAAGACAGATGGCCTCCGCTGTCCAGGAAAAAGGCTAATCTAACATTTACCAATTTCTCCATCAACTTGCACGCAAGAGGTTAGAGAGATTGGGCGGAAACCGGTCGGAGTAGAGTGATCTCTCCCCGGTTTGCGAAAGGCGAGCACAGTAGCGATTCGCCAGGACTCTGAAAGAAGACCTTCCACCCAGATCCTGTTGAAAAAATCTAACAGAAAGGCAATGCCTCGCTCAACCAGGTGTCGAAGTATGGCGTACGGGACATCGTCCGGACCATAAGCGGTGTCCGCGCACGAAGCGAGAGCGGAACGAAACTCACTCACAGTAAACTTGTCGTTGAAGGGTTCTCCGCCTCTAGAGGTAAAGTCCAGCCGGCATCCTTCCGCGACGTGACGACGTGAATTGAATGCTGGCGGAGCAGCATCACGGCTAGCGAATGCGGAAAAAGTGGTCGCTAAAGATTCTGCCACGGACGCGGGGTCCAGCATTGCGGTCCCATTCTCCTGGAAAAAGGGAGGGGGGTCCTGCGAGAACTTGCCCCGAATCCTTTTGCCTCGCTTTCACACCTAGGTTAAAGGGGTCTTCTAGTTAAGTGAAGTCACGTATGCCCGCCAAGAGGAGCGGCGGGCGTGCTTCGAAATATACCGGAACCTAGGCCTAGCCCGACGAAATTTAGCGATAGTAAAATCGTTCGGGCGGCGCTTATAGCGCATGTAGGCATAACGCTTCTGTTTGAGGGCCGTCTCACACTCAGCCGACCCCAATGGAAGTGGTCAGCGTGCAAAACGGCCAGACGTCCTAGGAATAGTAGTCAACGGCCTCATCTACGACCTAAACTCCTCAACTGAGATAGAAAATTCAGTCATTTCCTAAAATGCAGGCTACCGCGCCCGCGCCAAGCACTACCGAGGTGGGCTCTCAGGCGGCAGTTGCCCTCAAAATGATATTTGAATGGGAAAGTGATCAATACCATGGAGGTCATCGATCACTCCCCAATCAAAATCAGGCTGTGCATCCGAAGAGCACAAAGATAGGTCAATGCAAGAAAATGAAGCGGTTCTCGGACAGTGATGCGTAAACTCATCCACATTTAGGACACCCATCTCAAGCTCTTCGATCAGATCGGCAAGGACTTGTCCCCTAGGATTTATGGAGTAATCTCCCCAGAGAGGATGCCTGTCGTTCAGATTGCCAAGCAGGAGATAAAGCCTGGGCAACCATGCCACGACGCGGCGGAAGTCACCCGCGGCGGAAGTCACCGGCGTCGAAGTCAGCTGACGGTGGAATGTATCCAGAAATGATAGTATACCTCCTATCCATGTGCAGCTGCATCATGCCGGGTGTAAACCGCGCATCCCCCCAGCCCGGCCATCCCGCGGTGGTGGGGTCGCGAGACCCTTATACCCCGGAAGGGCAGGCAGGGGGCACGCGCCTAGCATGCTCTCCTGCAAAAAGATAGCTAACGGGGAACGGGACGAGACGAGCCTCCGCAGGTCCTCCGAGTTGGCCCGGAGTCCACGGCAATTCCATTAAAGGAATATGCCCTCCAGGCCTAGCTCGGAGGAGACGCGGGACCCTTCTCGAACTGAAGACCCTCACACGAATAGCCGTACGCTTCCCGGGGGCAGAACCCCAGGCGCTGTTGGCCGGACAAAGCGCTGTCGCTTTCGAGGACTTATTGGGGGAGGTTGGACTCGCCATGCGAGTTTTTTCCTCTCTCCGCCTCGAAACCTTAGGCGACGTTGCGGCTTCGGAGGCGGGGGGGCCCTTTTCGAGGAACCACCGTCTCCGAGCCACTCGCTCCACCTCAGGGCGTGGGCGAAGGAGCCGAAGCTCCTTTGTTGCCGTCTTCCTTGGCCTAGCGAACAACTTCAGGGGTGTTGCCTCCTGTATGTCTAACGACTCGGTGGAGGCGCGTGGCCGTTTCGCCTTACACGAAACAGTCAAGTGGGGGAAGAGGGGGGAAGCCCTGGTTTTAGCTGAGGTTAGGTGTGAACCCTTTTTGCCGCCAGCTTTACCAGGGGAGCGCTTGAGTTGAGTAGAGCCCGCAGAAGGGCTCCTAATGGGCGCGGAAACAACCGTGGTCGTTTGCCTGGATGGGCCAGGAGCAGAGGGTGCCTCTCTAACTATTGAGGCATATGACGTCCCAGGCACAGACGGGCGCGCCAGGACCAAGTCCTTAGCCTCGCGGAATGAGAGTCGATCCTGGGCCTTAACGGCCAGGATTTCTTTCTCAAGGAGATATGCACCGCATTGCATAGAAGAAGCGGGGTGCGGCTCTCCGCAATTGACACACTTGGCCACACACGATTTAGACTTATCGTGTGCCACCTTGGAGCAATTTGCAAAAACTTCGGGTGACCTAGACTTTGCACGTCTACAAGAAAGATTCTTATGGCCGAAGCGGTGACAGTAATAGCACCGCCGCAGCAATGGCACGAATGCATTCACGCGGTTGCAGTACCAACCGGCACGCACCGACTCAGGGAGCTTGTCACAGACGAAAGTGACGAAGAGTGTAAGGGTGGGTCTCGAGGCCCCTCCCTGTTTTCTTATCACATGTTCGACTTTGACCGCCCAATGGTAGGCCAGCTCTAAGGTGATGCCCGCAATGGAGTAGTCAACGAGTTCCCTCGCATAAACTACTCCTTTCACAAAGTTCATGGTACAGTGCGCGTCACACTCACCGGGGCGCCATTAAGTGTCCGAAGAGCTTTTATCTTGGCCGCCTCGGACGCATTCGCCAGAAGGCTCCCCTCTCCTCTGATGGATCATGTTGCCATTGGCCCACATGGTGCAATCAGTAGATCGAGTAACGAGGAGGCGTTTGAAGCCAGCAGGCTCGAAAACGACAGGATACCTCTGAATCAGGGGCCCCGATGTCATCGAGGCTCCGCCCTGTGCACTTTTGATCTTTGTCGTAGTCAGGGGCTCCTCACCCGGGGGGGGGGGGGGTAGAGGGGCTGGATGTGCCGATCTTGTCTTGGGCGCTTGCCAAAGTAGCAGCAGACCCATCCGCCCGGGAGCCTCCGCCAATGGAGAGGAGCTCCGAGTCTTCTTAGTCTTTTTCGTCTCTTTCTTTTTTGGAGAGGAAGGCGGGGAATGAACCCGCTTCTCACCTCCTCCGATAGGAGCCCCTAAACCATATTGACCGGCCTCAGCAGGGTCCTTCTACGAAATAAAGAAGGTCCTGGTGGTCGCAGGGGCACCATCTGGAGGAGATCCATTCCCTCCTTAAACTGCCTCGGAGCCCTTAGCCGTTTGAGGAGGACCTTGCTTAAGGGCGGACTCGGGTTCGGTGCTTGGCGCCGATCCCGGATTCCTGCCCCATGTAAGGCCCTACCGTCTGAGGCTGGGTTTCCTTAAGAACCATGTCTATCACAGGAGGGGCCTCCAGTTGGCCATCCCCTCCCAGGACATCGCACGTCCCCTTAGCAGCGTCACCAGTCTTGTGAGGGAAGGCACAGGCCTTAACCACGGCAAGGTTTAATATTCTTGGCAGCAGGTCTTTTGAGGGAAGCGACCGAAGGGCCCTGGCTCCCCTCTCCCCCCTAAGGGGGTTTGCCCTACCGAGCCGCTTACACGAGGGGCGGTCAGCAATGGGCTGCCTGCTGGCTTTCTTGGCAGTCCCCTTAGAAAGAAAAGGAGAACCTGTTGCTGGAAATAGGGAGGTGCCAGAAAGAACCTCCAGAGAAGGGGGTGAAGGGGAGTCCCCTTCACCCGTAGGCATAGGAGATGAGTAAGCCTCCTCTCCGGTTAAAGAAATATGGAGGGTCCCCTGCGCAAGCACAGGGGGAGGGACCTCCATTTTTTCGGTGGAGCTGCCCGAAGGCGGCTCCGTCGATGGAACAGGGAAAGTTGAGGGTTGTGTTTTTTGGGGTTGTTCATCTATGGGCATGGTGACCCTATTTGTTTCGCGGGATGCAATCGCTCATCACCTCTCGCAGTTGCCCGCACTGCAAGAGGTGCTTACAGGCCTGGCAGAGCCAGGCACGGTCATTTACGACCACCATTCCTGCCTGTTGGCCTGGCAGTCCATCGGCATGTAGGCTCCACCTTAGATGCGGCGTAGAACTGATAGAGCGTGAAGAGGAGAGGAAAAGGGATGTGAGGAAGGTATCGGTGTGTATGAAGCAGGTTGTTAAAAAAAACTCGTTCCGAACCGGAGCTCAGGGGTTAGGGACCGTTATCCCCTCCCCCCTCAGCCCCAATCCGGGACGGTTGGCTTGAGAAGAAGGTCATCATCTACCCTGTGAAATTAGAGGCTGACCAGAGAAATTTGTCGGAGAGGTTGTATGAAAAGCAAGGAAATAAGTGTTTTGAAGGAAGGAGAAGAAGCTAAGCTGGGCTCGGACGGGGTGCTGAGTTCCGTCAGCACGGCGGCCAGGATGGTAAATCGCCGCGTCCCTTACGGTGTGGACGAATCGACACCCTAGGTTTTCCAGTTAAGATGCACTAAGAAATTTCTATTAAAAAATATATTTGAAAGCAAAAACAGGAAAATTATGCTTCATTTATTTTTGGATTTGGCGTAAAAGATTTAAAAGATCTGATCATGATGCCGTTTTTTTCGCAATCTTTTACTTTTGGCTTTTTTAGTATTTTTCTACACTTATTCCCAGACAATGGGGAAGAGTGGAATTTCTGGAATTTGAATTTTCGTTAAACAATAAAGTTGTGCGAGATTGGTGCTACTAACAAATAAATTGTGAGAATTGTCTTTGCGATGTTTTATTTTTAGATGTGATAAGATAAGTTTTAGAACTATTTTATCGATTCTTTTTTTTAACTTCATTAGCTTAGGTACCGGGCGTTGCCCGGGAAAACAAGCCTTGTCACAAATAAATACAGAGGCATATTGTTTCAAATTCTTATATCGTAGCACATAAATATCTTTAACTGCGGATCATTATTATTATTATTTGTGGGGTGGAGGCAGATTCAGGAAACTTGCTCAATCTTCCTATCATAATTCATAAAATATACTTACAATGAGTAAACGTTTCATCGCGCGCGCCCGGCATTTTACGCGCATGCATGAATGACCGTTTTTTTATGATCGAACAACGTTGGGGCCGCAAGAACAGATCGATCGTCTAATAGATACAGATAATTTTAGAATGTGAACACAAATTTATTGAAGTTATATAACTATTCAATAAAATAATTCTTAAACTAGAATACCAAATAAACTTTTTTTTATTACATATTAAATGTAAAAATCTGAAATACAATACTCACATTTTTTGGCAGCGAGGTTCTAAGCATTGAATATGTGTTAAAACCTAATGATATGTTCGATTATGTTATGTTACACTACGTAAGGTTTGGTTAATTAAGAACATAAATAAATCTAACGTATCTTAACCTAACATAATATGTTAACATATATTCACTGTTTAAATAGTGTGCGGAGCATTTATTGTTCGCTTGCGCGCTTACTCATCAGCCCCTGACACGCCGGGTCAATTTCCTAGTAATTAATTATGTATATAATTATTAATTGGCAATTTAATAAGACTTTGGCTTTGTACATACCATCATTTTTACTTGGGTTAATTTATACACTTTCTTGAAGAACCTTACCCTGTTCAAAATAGCCTAGCGAGAAGCCTTGCAAATAGTTCTCAACCTCACCCCCCAATTAAGTTAGTTATATAACTAACTTTTTTTACTAGAAAGTGAGGCCATACTACATGTAATTGCATGAACGCCTTTACCCTATGTATATATACATACGACCGGCTGACTCTATATGGTCTGCCCAGCATAAGACCACATATCATTAATCACCATCAAATTGGACATTCCTCGCGGTGGAGCACTGAGAGCTGTAGACTCGTCCCCAGAAAAGATGAGGCGCATGGTGCCTGCGCGAGCAGAGGACCTTAACACTCTCGGTCACCCCCTCTTCCTCCATGTTGTTCTGCCCTCACATTGGGCGAATTCAGGCGAATGATCCTTATTTGATACCAAAAAATAAACGAAGAAAATCTAGCAATATTTGACAATGGGAAGCATCGCCATAGAAATGATGACTGCGGATGGAACACATCATCATTAATGCTAAATGTTGCTGTGCCGATAAACAAATGCATTTTTCCCCCAATTGACCTTATTTGGGGTAATCAAAATTCATGCCTCAACAGAGTATCAGACGCATCATGGGATATCACGCTGCAGCAGACATCTGAAGGATTGTGCACCCTTCCCTCTTGTATTCAAGCAAGGGAGAGTTGTGTTCTTTCCAAGTTAAGAGCGCCCCTAGTAGTCTTCTCTTTAGATTGTTCTGGCTATGTACCATGAAAATTTTTTCACTGACCTAATCTTTAACACTTTAAGAAATATTAGTATTGCCCTAACCTTACTATGTGTGTTATTGCCCCAATCAATTGATTTTCCTTTTCCCACCATTAGGCAAGAGAGGCATGTGAAGTCGGTAGAATACATATAGAGACTTGTCCGTAGAGATTTGCGCGCAGCCGCGCCCCTTAGGGCCATGTTATGGGCAACAAAAAGGGACCGTAGCTTAGCCGGGTGAAGGTTCGGGGAAAAAGGTGGATGTCTCCTTTTTGTCGAGCTGCTGCCAACATGAAGGCGTCTAGAGGTAAATACGTCCAACTCTGTCCCTACTGATCGGCTTGCAGGCAATTTTTCACCCACAGCTTCCTCCTCCGCAACCCCACCATCATTCTACAGGTATGCAGATATTATCACCACACTCACACAACTCCTAAAAGGACCTCAAGAACCTCGCATTTACCAGCCCATCTCAAGACTCGAATGGTGGCTGCCCCATAACCCAATGACCGTTGAACCTTCAAAATCATATGTTACTCTCTTCAAAACTTACATACTGGAGTGCGACAAACACCCCCCACAACACTTTAGAAAATACACCTTCCTTAAGAAAACACTTTCGGTTCTCGTTGTCACACTAGAAAAAGGACTAAATTCCTAACAATTCAAAAGAGAAAACAACAAAAAAGCTCCTGTAAAAATGAAACCCTCCGAGCAATTGGAGGAATCGATCACTCACATATATAAGCATTATATCCATCCCTTATTTGCTCGTGCCCCCCAGGGCCGGGTCACCAAATATCCTACCCTCTCACTTGAGCAGACTACAAAAGAGATAAAACTAAACTCGGCAATACTCTGCACCCACAGCACTTCACCATGAAATACCACTTCGACCTAGGGAGAAGGCAATTTCTCTATACTACAAGAAACCCATTCCACTACATGCAAGACCCATACTACCACCCTCCACGTAACATGCGCACAACTCCAACAAGAACATCGAGACTCTCCAAAAATTCCTCCACCCCGAAACCAGTCCCCCATCACCCACAACAGACCAAGGCATCTAATCTAAGGGTCTAAACCACCTCCTCAATTCCATTCTAAAAGAGATCAACAGAGAACAAAGACCCCTGGTACGCAATAAACGGGTCACCGAGGCAAGGCTCCGGTGGGCTCATCACTCAAAGCTCAACACAGACAGAGATCTGGTCTCATTACTACTAGGAACTTGACACACTTCAACACCTATGAATAACATGCTCAACATGATGGAATCTCCAAATACATGGAGTTCAGGATCTCTAGGAGTCCGGCTGCCGGCGGACGGGAGGGACCACACCCGAAGACAGACTTAGTCAACGGGAATATGAAAAAAGGCTTAATACGACCCTCATTGATTTTTCAGTTACATAGAGATATGGAATAATAGTACTAGTTATTCACTACCCTTCCTCTCTTCTTTCTATTTACTCCTCTTTCCATCGTTCATTGAGTCGCTTATTCCATCGTTTGATGAAGTCACTTCTAGAGAATTTCCTCAAAAGTGAAAAAGCTTTAGAGTCACTAATCGTAAAGGTTGATTACACTGGCAATCAATTAAATCTTGATAAGCAGGACAAATTTCATTGAGGTTCCTAAATAACTAGGGAGGGGGGGGCTGGGCGAGTAGATTCTCACCTTCTTCGTCGGCTCCGATCATTCCATAGCGCTTAAAAGCAAAGAGTTCTCGCTCGTTGCCCAATCCGAAACCATCTCTCGTCCACTGCAGTTCACCCACCTAGAAAATGAAAGAGCGCGTTAGTTTTTCTGCCTCTTCCTAATCATTTACTATGTTTGACTCACCAATACAAGTTGATTAAGAAAATCCTTCAATTATAAAGTTAAGGAGCAACATGAGGTAGTGGATACTAAGGTTAGTTTAGATTAATCAAGGGGTTCCCCCCCCCACACACACAAAAAAATGTTCCTTTGAACGCCTGAGGATAATCCTGAACCCAATATCGAACAATTTTTTTTTCATTAGTTTTGCTTTCGACATAAAGCGTTATGTCGATTTTTTACACAATATTTGAAAATGGGTTCAATAATTTGAGGCAGTTATCCTTCTGTATTGACAATTTCTAATCGACTCCATTTCTTTTCATCTCGGACTTTTCATAAGGCTTATCTGTAATTTTTTTTTAAAGATTTGGCTGTTTCATCTAGCAATGTGTTTGAGCTGAATATTTCCGAGGACCATAAATTCTGTCAATGCTAATGATGTGAATTAAATATATGAGTGCTATAGGAAGAGTTAAATTCAATTCAACATTACTTTTCACAAATTCTCTACTATATCTATTTACTAAATATCATATTGCAAACCATAAAATAGCATATACACGTATATCATGTATTCCTCATGAGGTTATTAAAGTTTAAATGCAAAAATAGTTGTAAAAAAATACTGCCATTTAACAACGTCTGCTAACCAAAGTCACGTGGTCTCATTTATTCTGATTTATGACTTTACGCACTTCAAACTTTCAATAATTTCCAGACTAACCTTGAGAGACCTTGGCAATTATATAATTTGAAAGATAATGTAAAACAACATAAGGGTTTCAAATTTCTTTAGAATCGGCCAAATAGTTATGGTTATTGCCAAATAATTCCGCGGCTAACCTTGGAAGGACCTTAGCAGTTATATCATTCGAAAAAGAATGTAAAACAACATTAGGGTTTCAAATTTCGTTAGAATCTGCCGTATAGTTACAATGCTATTACCCCCCCCCCCCCCCAACAAAAAAAAGCAAAAAATTAATTAAAAAGTTTAGGAATATAAACTTTAAATCTAAGATTATGTAAAAGTTATATTTTTGTAAACAAATGAAGGATAAATTTGTATCATAGCTTCTTTTAAATGAAAATATTTACCGAATTCAAGAATTAATATGTAATAAACTCTCATATTTCAAACCTTTAATTAATATTAAAATTGTTATAGGCGGTGTCTACTGGTAACAACCTAAATGAAAAATATTTGCGAATATTTCGCATTAGAAATCTTTTCTTACCACATTAATTCCGGAACTCCCAGTCCAAACTCTATAATTGTTTAAACATTTCAAGTGACAACTACCCTGCTGCCTTGTTATCCTGATATTAGAAATTGGGCTTCTCAATCGATTAAAGAAACAAATTAATTTATGAATTTCATATTATACATTCTATTGACCGATTGAGAAAGTCATAAAACAAAATATATTACACTAAGAATAATAATTAATACACCATAAGAGCATCGATCACTAATTAATCACACCAAGCTATACATTAATCTTAGAACTGGTCGAAAGAATCTATTCAAATATGTGGGATATAAATTCTCTTAATAAGGACATTATTGCAATCGATTTTTCCACAAAAAAACTAATTTATCGTCACATAAAAAGCCTGTACGAGACATGGAATCATTAGCGGTATTGTAGGTGAATACTTCAATAGCCAAACATCCATGATACGGAAAGGAAGATGTGAGTGAATAGTTTCATAACGAATTATCCATGTGACTGAAAGGAAGATATGGTTGAATACTTCAATAGCGAAATAGCCATTACTCTACTCAGTAAGGAAGGTGTGAGTGAATACTTCAATAGTGAATCATCCATGTCACTAAAAGGAAGATATGGTTGAATACTTCAATAGCGAAATAGCCATTACTCTACTCAGTAAGGAAGGTGTGAGTGAATACTTCAATAGTGAATCATCCATGTCACCTAAAGGAAGATATGGTTGAATACTTCAATAGCAACATATCCATTAATCAGAAAAGAAAGTGTGGGTGAAGAGTTCAATAGTGAATCATCCAAGTCACTGAACGGAAGATGTAGGTGAATACTTCAATAGCAAAACACCCATGGACGCAAAGGAATATGTGGATGAATAGTTTCATTGCGAATCATCGATGTCACTGAAAGGAAGATGTGGGCGAATACCTCAATAGCAAAACATCCATGATACGGAAAGGAAGATGCGGGTGATTTGTTTCATAACGAATTATCCATGTCACTGAAGGGAAGATATAGTTGAATACTTCAATAGCAAAATATCAATTCCTAAGAAAGGAAAGTGTGGGTGAATAGTTCAATAAAAAATCATCCAAGTCACGGAAAGGTAGATATGGGTGAATACTTCAATAGCAAATTATCCATATCACGGAAAGGTAGATGTGGGTGAATACTCTTATACTGAATCATCCATAACACGGATAAGAATATGTGGTTGAATACTTCAATCGCGAATCAATCATCCTTGACCAGGAAAGGAAGATGCAGGTGAATACTTCAATAGTGAATAATCCTTGTAACATAAAAAAAATATGGTTGGATACCCTAGTAGCGAAACATACATGGCACGGAAAGGAAGATGTGGATGAATACGTCAATGGCGAATCATCCATGTGACGGGAAGATGTGTAAAAATAATTATACCAAACTAATCTAAACGATCCAGCAATTTTTTATTTTAAATCAAACTCATCCTCAGATATTTTGAATTTACAGCGATGCAAATACATCCTAGGCCTCAGAATTCCCAAAGGCCACACCCCTCTGTTGTAACCGTACACATCCTTGCAACCAACACAGAGGGGTTGCGGATTTCAGAATTATTATAGCTACTGATAAGCGACTGGCGTCATCTTAGTAAGCCACAACTTGTATTTCCTGCATCACACCCATGCTCGCTCATTCACTCTCACACACTCTTCCTCTCCCTCTCTCTCCCGTGAGTCTAGCTCTACCCCTCCCCCCTCACACGCCACCCTGACCCTTTCGCCTTCGACTTAGTCGCATTCTCACCTCCATGGAAGCCTACAATCGCCTTGTTTCGTGATTCGTTTATCATTTCCAAGCCCAGGGTCAAATTTATCTCTTTGTCGCATTGCCGATGCCAGGGCTTCTGCCCTACATCTTTCTCTTTGTCTCTGACCCCTCCTTCTGAATCCACATAATATTACTCAACGCTTAATGTCCTGCTGACATGATATCACCACACCAACATTACCATTAAGAACTGTGATTATTTCTAGTTCAGGTTAATTTTGGTCATATACATATTTATATAGGTTGTTTCCCGATCCGCGAAACCTTTCATTCAGGGCTTTGTCAATGACTCACTTCGGATAAATTCCACATTAAAACTTTCACTATACCACTAATTTTAATGATCCTCTATACTTATTATTAGCTAGTTCTTTGCAAAGTGGAAACGCCACTTCCGATTTTAGCGAGGTTAAAATGTTAAACACATCGGGTGTGGTTAGTCACCGGATGGAGTACCCATTCGGATTGCCTTCACGGCGGTTGCCATAGGATGTAGATACAGGTTGTTCGAATCCCTCTTTAGTAATGGGTCCTATTTCTTGTAATTTTCTTCTTTTCCTTTCGAATTCCATCTAATTAATGTCTAGAATTAGATATTTTCGGGCAATTCCCTGTTTCTATAGTACTCGTAAAATATTTACAATAAAAAGGTAAGAATCACTAGTTTGTTTAAAAGAGATCAATTCTTCAAATCTTCAACTACATCCGTTTTCTCATAAGATTGAATGGATGCACATCAACACCATTAGAAATAGGCGGCCCTTCCCCTGCCTCTCTACCTTAAACCGTGAAAAATTAACGTCATTTTTCTAAACCTCTTTCCTCTGATTGCGGTGAGTCTGTTATGGCTCATAAGAGATAAATAACCTCTGAAAATAGCGTTATTCAACACAACCATTTAGAAAAGGTCCGGGGCATGGGAGCTAATTAACGAACCCTAAGTATCTTTAATTGGTTGGATAAATATATATTTTCTTAGCTGTTTATTGAGAGTGTTTTCTTTTTTAACTTTATATGCAGCCGTAGAGTGTGAAGCTACAAATATTCAAGGAATACTTTAGGCCTATAAAACCTGGTATAAAACTTACTTGATGTTATTTTGAAAGCAAGTTTTAACCGGTCTGTTTGAATATTAAACTTTACTTAAATTAAAATCAAAGAGTTCGATAAAAATGACATGGGAAAACATGATTTTCTTTCATATTTAATACGAATGTATGGAATTTGGCCTCCTAAATGGGCTAAGTATATATACTTAGCCTTTGCGCCAGAAAAAAAAGACGTTCTCTGCGTGTCCAAGGTTAGCCATCAAAATAAACAGTGATGATTATGTGTCATTAAAAGAGGTGAGTTTAGAGTAATCCTTTATAAAAACCATGATATATTGTGCATTTCGAACGTGTCCCATTTTCGGTAAGCTAGAGTTGATATTATTGGTCTAAATGTTGCAATACTAATCATGCATTTACACTCGGATGTTTGTGAATTTTTCATTTTTCCAATTTTTGGACTTAATACATATATAGGTCAAAAAATAAAGCGTGCTATAAATTGGTGTAAATTGACTACGGTTTTTGGAGAAGATGAGTAGTTCCTGAGTTAGTGAATCTGAATATAAATAGCATCTAGCCAAGCAAGCACGAAGCATGACAGGGCAAATTAGTAAATGTATACTAATAATAGTCTTATGGTTGGAATGCATTTAAGGAATTTTTTGCAAAAAATAATGTCTAAAGACTGTCCAGAGGTAGGAGAGCATGAATATTTAGAATCTTTAGATAAATATCCAAAATCCACGAAAACAACACTATTGGAAAAAAATTAAGGCAAGGAATGCATAACCACAATGGCAATTCACTTCAACACATCGGCTTTGCTCATCATGTTGCATTCAGTAACACAGAAATAATTTCATGTATTCATATTTCAAAAGGTTTTGATCAAGACAAACGCTAAGCTAATTTCATAATCATCCATTATGCTAGAAAGGAAGGAACGTAATAATGTTACCCTCGCGAAGGCTAAGAGTGATTTCCTGATCTCAACGATTCAACTTAATTTGAATCGGAATTATTTTTGTGGCAATTTGAACGTTTGTTTTATTTAGGTCAATTTTTCGTTGAAACATCTGTCTCAGCGACACTAGTTTGTCCTTATCGAACCAAAGGTAATCCGTTTCGGTGCTGCTAAAGGTTTACTGGTGTTGAATGTTCAGTAATAATGTAGAGCACAAGGCATTTCTTTTCTTATTTTGAAGCGAATGGAAGGAAGGAATGAGGAATTCATTATAAAGGTTTGAAAGTTCCTCCCCAAACAAGTGCCCTTTTAGTCTTTTTAAGCAGTTTTTGAAGATAAGAAGGCATTTAGTTTTCTCCCTAAAAGGTAAAAGAAGGTGCATAGTGCGCGGAGCAGCTGAAGAACAGAACTTTGACCATATTGGAAAACCTAGAGGTCAAAAACGAGTTTTAAAAGTGCTCTTTCGAGAGTCAAACTTGTGAGTAGTACTTAATTATTTCATAATATTCATCCACACTAAGGAACACATAATTCACTGCCTGGAGGTAGCACCTAAGAGCTTGTTTTTCTATTCCAATTTACATCATAACAATACGACCATATGTATAGGAGTATCTAAATATTTATTTATTTCCCATCTTTATATGATTATATGAAGTATTTTAGTATATTAATTAGTTTAAGTCAATTTTAGGAAAAGACTCACTACTCTATATGACTACAATACAATAAATTCCCTTGAGAAATCTATATCCTCGTATCTTTTGATTAAAGCACTTTAGTCGGGTAATATGTATTCGAAAATTGGAGTCTACGTAGGTAAATTGCATCTATTCCAGATTACTAAAGTGGACAGGCAGATTTTACTCATCTTCTTCATCAATAAGATTACGATCAATCGGAAAGATAAGAACTGGTGCAACGCTGAAAGTATTAATGATTTCACAATTCTGTCATTCGATATCCTCCAACTTCTAAATTACAAATTTATTTTAAAAGTTCCATTTTTCAATATTCCTCCATTTTCAATCTTCTATAGGTTTATGTATCTTGCTAGTTTTATGCTCCTATGTCTCTCTCAAGAATTTTTTAAAATTTTGTCTGGTATTCAAGTTCTAAAATGTATTTTTCTTTACATTTAAAGACAGTATAGATGAGAAAAAAATCAAACGATAAATAAACTACAATAAACGAATGAGTTGGTTCACCAGGCCTTTACCCTTACTACCTTCCTTTATATTCATCTGCAGTGTATCAATCTATCCATTCACCCAAATAGTCTTGCTATGTATTTATCTTACGTTATCTTTTTCTATATATAGGTGCGAGAATAGAGTAAATTAAGCTTGAAGTAAGGTAGCCATTCGGTCCCAATCAGCTAATTGTTCCAGTGGCGTCCTTCCTTCACTTCAAGGTATTTATATGAAATGTGAAGATTGGCCATTAAATTGAATTAGATTTCAGATCTTTGGTTCAAATTTCGACGGGTAATTTTGCTCAAATATCAGATATCGATAAAGGAAGAAACAGAAACGTGCTACGTATTTTGAAGCTAGGAGTAAATTTATCGTGCGACTCATTTATTTGTCATTTGTAAAAGAAATATCACGTTACATATATATCCCGGTCTAACACGCATACAATAAAAAATTATGTGGTTTGGTGGCCTTGCTTGTGCGTACGTGCGTAGTGGTGTACACAAATTGTTATTCACAGTCATTTAATGTTTTTTTTACGAGCTCATTGCATGCTATGGCATTCCCTGAGTGATTTCGGCAGGACACTCCCTCCAGGCCTAGACACAACAACACACATGAATCATATATATATATATATATATATATATATATATATATATATATATATATATATATATATATATATATATATATATATATATATATATATTGTATATAAATCTTTCATAAACGCGAACAAATAATGAAATGAATCCAGCAAACCGCAAGAAACAGAAAAACAGGATCATTTTTCTTCGGAAAGGTTATTTTCTAATTCTCAAAAATACCGTACAAGGGTGGGATTCGAACCGTGCACACTGAGGCAGCAAGCAAACGCTTTAATCTCAATTAAACCCTCCCTTAGACAAATCGGCTACCAGTTTGTAAAAAATGATAGGACTTGACTAATGCTGTCAAGTGTTCTTCACACAGTTGTTGATGTTACGAGAGTTAAACCAAGAAACGAGGAGCGATTGAGAGTGTGCGTTTGAAGCATTTGAAGCCTCACTAATCACGAAAGCGAGCATTACTTAGGACTTAAAAAGGAAGCAGCCTTATACCAATTCACCGCTTACTCTTTAAAAAATCGACAGACAGCTAACTTGTATAGAATTTCTGAATATTTTTAACCTTTAATAGCGATCAAGTTATCTTGACATTGAAAAAAGCTTTGAAACGAATAAATTTTACCAAAACCATTAACTTTTTAAAAGTCTTGAAACATTTTTTTGATAAAATAAAATTCTCCATTGAAACCATAATAAGCACACAAAGCCATAGAATTTATGGGTTTTAAAAAAATAATGAAGAAATGAAATTTTGGGCGAAAGTCGATTCGCGATTAAATCTCCTTTTCCATCTAATGTAATAATTGAGGGAGGGGGCGAGATCGGTAAAGGGTTCTAGACAGTTCGCTGGAAGAAATTCAAGACTAAAAAAGGAATTCAATTGAAATAAAAATTGAAATACTGCTTCGAAGTATTCGTGCCACCAAGGCTGCCGTGAGCCGTCGGGGTGTGGTTGGGAGGGAGGGGGCAATACTCTATTCAGATGAAGTCCTGGGCAAGTAGAGAGTGCATAAAATGAGCACGCTGATAAGGACCTCAAAGATTCACGAGGACTGGGCGATTGAATTGTCGTTTTTCTTTTCTTCACACAAACTAGATGGCAAGAATGAGGTCATCCCTTAGAGCTGCCTGGCAAACAAGAGGAAAGACGGCCGATGAGACATCAATTTGCTCGCTATCGAAACAGTCAGGCCTGTTCTTGTGGACATACCATACAATGTCCAGTCGGCTTAAGGATGTCTTCTGTCATCTCTGAATGGGACAGATGAGTAGCGAACGAGATCATAAGGTGGATACCTTTATACCTGAAAAGAGCCAAGGACGATTTCGCCGAAGGTGGGAGTAACATAGCAAACACACATACACACGCACACACACACACTCTCTCTCTCTCTCTTTATATATATATATATATATATATATATATATATATATATATATATATATATATATATATATATATATGGGAAATATCACGAAAGTTAGCGCGTGATAACTATAAATATGAATATGTACCACGAAAATAAACTGAATGAAAGGCAGATTGCAGTTAGTACTTTCTTCTATTCGACATTTTCAAACTAACAATGGTAAGAAAAATAGACACCCAGTATTTATACAAAGCGCGTTTCCCTATGAGGTCAACATTTTAATGCTACCAGATAAGTCGGATTTTAGAAAAAGTGATAAAATTGGATCTAGCGAAAACAGCCCTGGGCTGATATTGAGATTACTCTCCTTTGTGTGGGAGATTAAAAAGTATTCCAGGATATTTCTCTTTATAAAATCATTACTATGGATTATAGTATCAGTTTTTGACCAGTTAATTCCGTGTCCCATCTTGGAATTGTGGACAGCTAAGGCATTATTCAGATATCCCTTAATTACTGCATTTTTGTGTTGTTGGGTCCTTATGGAAACATTTTTGGAATTCGGTAAATTACATAATTATCATTATGGGGGCTATGCTTTATTAAGAGATTTTTTAATGTATGATTGTATTTAAAGGCTACCTTAATATTAGTTGTTTTAGAATGGGCACTACAGACATAAAATTGTCATGATAGGGTAAAATTAATAGGTTTTTACGAGGTTCTATTGTCTCTAATTTACAATTATAAAATGTTTTTTTGGCTATATTCTTACATTTTTCTACAAAGTACTTTGGGTAGCATAAATTGCTTGCAATATCTTCAATTTTTGTGTATTCTTTATCTATATAGTCGGGACTACATATTCGAAGAGCCCTAAGATACATGGAGCAAAAAACAGCAGATTTTATATTTTTGCCATGTCTTGAATAAAAATTGACATAAGATAAATTATTTGTCGGTTTCCTATTCCATTAAATAGCTATTTCCCCAGTTGTGGAAGGCCATCAACGCGCAGGACTGAGGACAACTAAGAACGCATGAGGTAGTTGGTGTTTAGCAACCTTCGGCTGACTGTTCGACTGATTTCAAGTGAGCTGGCATGAACCGTGACATCGTCTGGATGATTATTACCGAAGATTTGAGCATGCGGAGAATTTGCGCAAAGATGTTGATTTATTGTTTTTCTTTAGGAGCCCATCTGGCGACAGCCTACTTGGGCATAAGTCGCCGTTGCGCAAAGATGATGTCGAAGGTGCCGAAGGTACTGAAAGATGGCCAGAAGGATCGGTGTATGCAGGTGTGTCAATAAATCTTCAACAGTCTTAAAACCGAGCTAGTTTTGATGGGGAGCGTCATCACTGGTGATGAGTCATGGATCTTCAAGTACGTTAAAAAAGACGAAGGGACAGAGCCTTTAGTGGAAGAGTCCACAGTCGCCGAGATCGAAGAAAGTAAGACATTCGAAATCAAAACTCAACTCATGTTGATCACATTTTCGATGTGAGGGGTACCGTCCCTATTGAATTTTTGCCAGAGGGCCAGGCGATCAGTCAGTATGTCTACGATGAGATCTTGCGGCATTTGCTTTCTTCGGTGTGCAAGAAGAGGTTAAAGTTGGGGCAAAACAACTCATGGCTGCTTCACCACGACAATGCACCGGCTCACAGTGACGCCTTGAGCATCCGGCAGTTCCTTGCTGGAAAACACATAGCCGTGTTGTACCAAACTCCCTATTCAGTTAACTTGGCTCCAGGACATTTTTCTTTCTCCCAGGCACAAAAAATGGCATCAAAGGAACACGTTTTCCGGACTTGGAAGAGATCAAGAGGGCTTTGAAGACAAGGTAGCGGAGAATCCCTGGAAAACTTACTTATTTGCCTCTGTTCAGTGAAGCCGCCAGGAAGAGCCCCGGACGTGATTCGTAACATACCGGAACTTAGCCTTAGCTCGACGAAGTTCATTTACAGTGAAATCGTTCGGGCAGCACTTATAGTCCATGTAGGCATAACGCTTCTGTTTGAGGGCAACCTCACATTCGGCTGAGCACCACGGAATCGAATCAGTCGACCTGTAAAACGGCCTGAAGGGAAAGGAAGAGGGCTATTACTTCGCAATTTTCATCTGCCAGTGAGCCTCTAGAAAGTTCGTGGCACAATGGTGAGCCACTCATTATAAGTCTTCGGAGTAGATGACTGAAAACCAGAGAGGAAGTGTTATGCATTTTGTGTGTGTAAAGGGGAGAAGTGGAGGGTAATGTTGCAAATTAGCTGAGTATGAATACGTATGTGATGGAACTTCCGGCGCGCGTGCGTCAGATGGCGCCGCTCCCCTTGAGGATGGAACCCTCGTCCCCATACGTAGAAAGTCAGCGGCTTATCCACGAAGCCACGTTAGTTTTGTGCCATTCAATAACCTACAGAATATCATGTTATGTAGCATTCACAGTTACATTTGTGTAGTTTTGCCCCTTTCTTTAAGAATCTCTTTTCAAACACTCTCCAGCATGCCATGTTTACTTAATAAGATGAATTTCTTCTCTACGCCAGTAACGTACAATAATTATAATCATTGCCGCTTCTCTGTGTATAATTGAATAAGTAAGTGATAGGCGAATTCTATTGGTAAATTTTGGCTGTATAACTGTATATTCATTCAATTTTCGTACATGAAAATAAAAGAGCAATTCTCGAAATCTTAGAGTATTTTTCTTAAGGAGCAAAAAATCTGTTTTCCGTTAATCCAGGAACGCATTTTCGAATGTATGAAACCCTTTGGATGTCTTAACGTGGATTTTTATCAATAATCATTTGTTAAGGAAGAATCGATAAAAGTCTTTTCGACATTTTTTACGAGCACCCCGTCCTTTAGAAATATAAGGACAAGTTCTCATCTTTATCAATTACAAGGACAAGCTCCTCACCTTTCAGAATTCTAACGACAAGCTCCTAGCCCTTCAAATTATAAGGAGAAGCGCTCTCTCTACAGAATTACAAAGACACCTTCTCACTCTTCATAAACACAAGGACAAGCTCCCCGCCATTCAGAATTACATGAAACTGCTCACTGTCTTTTGCAAAGGCAAGAAAAAGCTCTCCGTCTTTTAATATTACAAGCATAAGCTCCCTATCCTTCAGCATTACAAGTACAAGCCCCTTTCAAAGTTACAAGGGCAAGTTCCACGCCATTTAATATTATAAGGGCAAGCTCCCCATCCTTCAGAAATACAAGGACACGCTCCCTTTCATTCAGAATTGCAAGAACAAGCCCTCGCCCTTCAAAATTACAATGGAAAACTCCCGGTCCTTGTGAATTATAAACTCACCTTCTTTCAGAATTACAAGGCATGTACACTCATATTCATCCAAGACCATAAACTTATGAGTCTATTTTCTGGATCTGCTTCTAAATGACGTAGTTTATCTACAAACACTTAGACCAGTCACACTGTGCATGAATCGAAAAGGCCTTGCGATTAAACGATGTTTGCATTTATTGAGCCACTCTAGTGTAGACATACGACGGACGGCCTTTTATTACACGACCTCTGTGTAAACCTCCAAAGACGTGCTTAATTTCACATCTTCTTAAATCAAGAGATGTAGGAGTATATAAAAATGTGGGAATTGAAAAATTATTCACCTACAAATGGTAAATAAAGGCACCTAATTTACAATATTAACCCTAAAAAACATATTTTGGGGGTAAAATTATACATTTTATTAAATATGTGTCGAGGATGAGCTCTTTTAGCCAAGTAAGGGCGGGATTTTCACTACTTGAGTTCGAGTACTGGCATGAGCGACATAATAGAATTCGGTGCTCGTCAGGATTTGCCGCTCAAGACGGAGAAACGATGTCGAACGCATGCAAGCAAACCATTCCATCCACAAAGAATCCGCAAAAAGGACCAGAGAATGGGAGGACCAAAGTGGCATCAAACGACTTCCTTGAAAAAATTAATCCCTGACTTGAACCCAAAGGAGCATATGTGTGAGGGGGGGGGGGGGAGATGCTCTAGTTAGACTTGCCCTTTGGTTTGCTCGAGTTTGTCATTTTGAAATATTGTGTTTATGGATTTATTTTTATTTTAATATAGCCTAGTATTAGGGTGTAAAATTAAGTACGGCGACTTATGCTCTTGGTGGCAGATGTCTGAAGGGGTTTAGGCTGTTTTACTGTTGTGCTCAATATCAGATTTTTTTTCTACATCTTAACTGCCCCTTCAGCTTCGTGGTAGAGTCACAGAAGGTTTTTGTGTTGTCACCAACATCAATATCTTCGTATATATGATCCCACTTCTCTCCCATTTCTTGCAGTTGACTCAGGAAGTTCGTTCGCTCTCGTTCTTTGGCGCTTCTAGGGAAAGGACTGAGTCAAGGATATTGTTTACTTCCTGTGGAAGAGCGATAGTACCCGCTCGTAGATGGTGCACAAACTAGTAAATATAAATGATTATAAAGCTAATAATAATTCATATAATATTCATATTAGGCGCAAAATAAAAAACAATATATCTAGCATAGGTAAGGTACCTGCTAATGTAATTAAATCATTAAAATTAATAATTTAAAATTTAAAACGAATATGCAACAATAAAAATTGTAAAACTATATAACAAATCAGATAATTTAACTAGAGAATTATAGAATTCAGACAGCAAAGCCCTTAGGATCCCCTCTATATTGTTTCACTTCGTGTGCTCTCTTAAGTAGATAGGTGTTCATTTAATTTATTTTTAAATATGTTTATGGATGTGATTTGAACTACATTTTGTGGCAAAGAATTCCAGGTTGAGACGATTTTATAAGTAAAAAAGTTTCCCCAAGATATTCCTTTGATAACGCTTTAATTTCAATTAATGGCAATTTGTTCGTCTAATGTTTTCAATATGTTTTAAAAGTGCATCCAATTATTATTATTATATTAGGTGTTTTACCACCGTAGACACCATAGGGTGATTCAACAGTGAATCTTGAGTAGAATTACGTGGCTAAAATTTCCGGAATATAAGAAGCAATCTGGAGTATAAAAAGGGTATACGAAAATAAGATATATCCATTATAGTGAGACCAGGAGCTTTCAGTAAAGAGGCATAAAAATAAAATTCAAGTCATATTTAAAATCATAAATTTCCAATAAAAGCATAAATATCTAACTAAATAACAATATTAAAGAGGCATAAAAATAAAATTTAAGTCATTTAAAATCATAAATTTCTATTAAAAGCATAAATATCTCTAACTATATAACAATATAATAATATTTTGGATAAAAGCAACACATTATAGGTCTCCTATGTCTGTTAAGTATCGATTCAGGGGGCCATGTGGTTACTGTACTTGTTTCCCAATAATAAGTCCAGTCTATGAGGACCTAGACCAAAATATCGTTGACGATATTCCAGATATGATGGACACTCGATCAGGATAGGGTATATAGTCAAATTGACTAAACAGTCATCACATAAGGGTCGATGGAGTCGTTCCATATAGTAGCTGTGTGTGGGTTTTGTGTGGCCAATGCGCAATCTGCAAAGAGTGATACCCCAGGACCTATTTGATGATAGTGCAGAAGCGAGTGGCAAAATAGAACTGCTGACTCGTCGATATTTATTATCAAGGCCAACGTTTTGCCAAACCTGCATCCATCGGGTCGTCTCAGCTTTCTTTATGTAACATTTAAAGTCACTCTGGGGCAGATCAAGTGCTGAAAGCTGTCCAGAGCTCGCACAATGGCGAGTCAATGTGTCCACTGCTTCCTTACCTGGCTCACCCACTTGTGCAGGGACCCAGAACTAGACGTTGTAGAGTTTATAATCTGCATTGAATTAACTGAACCAGCGGATTCCTAGTAGAATATTGCTGGATAGCCATTATAGCACTTCGAGAGTCAATATGAATAGTGACAAGTTGGTCATTATGAAGTGATGCAGCATAATTAAGGCAATAATAAATGGCGTAGAGTTCTGCCGTAGAAACGGTAGCATGAGACTGAATGCGCCGTGTATATATGAAATTCAAATGTTTATATGTAAATGCCACTCCCTCTTCAACTTTGGATCCGTCTGTGTATATTATAAGACCCATTATGTGCAACACTATGTCAGGTGAAAAATGCGCGAAGTACGTGGAGGGCAACTGTTGCAGTCTTTGGGATATTATTTAATTCTTTACAAGTCTTCAATTTTGTTAAGGACTACGAGAGATACATGGGAGGTGATACACTCATATTTTGTGCAAATGAGATTCTACACAGACTCTTCAATGCTTTCGTCAGTTGAAAGAAACAAGTATAACTAGGATTGGGGATGTGCACATCTTCTTGGTTAGACTCATCTTCATCATCCATCAGTGCTATGCGTTCATGGAGAGGGTGGGTTGGATTGCACTTGATTCGTAGATACGTATTGAGCAGCTTTATATTTCGGTATGTTTCCAGTGGTTTAATCCCTGAATCAGCATAAAGACTATTTAATGGGGATGATCGAAAAGCTCCAGTTGCAGTCCGGATGGCTGCATTATGTATTGTGTTATTCTGTTTAATTCTGTATGAGAAGCCGATGAGTGTGCTTCACAACCATAGTCTAATTGAGACCTTAGGAACATGATGTACAGCCGCAGCAGCGATGTCCTATCTGCTCCCCAGCTTCTATGTGAGATATTTAAATTTCAGATGGGTAATATGTGGTTTCCAAGTTAATTTATCATCATTGTACATCCCAAGAAATTTGTAGACCGGCACATTAGTGATTGGTCCACCATATAGGGATAAGTTTGCTGCCATCCTAGGGCATCCTCGCTTCCTGCAGATGTGCATGGATGCAGTTTTCGCGGTAGAAAAGGTAAAACCAGTCTTATTACTCCACTCCTCAAAGTTACGTAGAGCAACCTGAAGACGACGTTCAAGTAGAGGGGTGATTGTACCAGATACATATATCGCCAAGTCATCAACATACAATGTTGATGCAATACTGTTGGGAAGAGACCTAGTGATTCCATTAGTTGCCAAAATGAAACAGGTACAAGACAAAACACTGCCTTGAGGAACTTCCTGGGTTAACAACTTAGGGTCGGAGGTGGCGAGACCAATTCATACTTGGATACTTTTATTATTTAAGAAGTTCTAAGTGAAGATGGGCAGATTTCCTCTGAACCCCAAATCATATAGTGTCTGAAGAATACCTCTCCTCCATGCGGTATCGTAGGCTTTCTGTAAATCAAAGAATATTACTATGGTATTCAAATGAGAGTTGAAAGCTGCTATGATATATATGTGAAATTGACTCAGGTGGTATGTGGCACTGCATCCACGACGGAAACCTGATTGCGCTGGGGTTAAATGGCCTTCCCGTTCAAGGATATTCATAAATCGACTGTTAACCATTTTATGCAACAACTTACACGTACAGTCGGTCAGTGTGATGGGTTGTAATTCTCTCGAATATATAAATCTCACACCCCAGCTCCGTGGGTAAATTCGCTTTGTATATATTCTGTTATATGCCCCCAAGAGCAATTCTCTTAGGGATGGGTGAGCATGTTTGATGAAGGTATATGTAATACCATCAGGGCCAGGAGTACTGTAATGCGTCATTGACAAAGCAGATGCGAATTCACAATCAGTGAAAGGTGTAGATTGTAATGTTTTTCAGCAGAAGTTTGTGAATAAAAACTTGACGACAATGTGCTTTGGCTCTAGTATAATTTGTTTTAGTTTGCACTGAGTGGTTCCTTTTCATAGCCATCTCTGCTCTTAGGCGAGCACGACGTGCTTGTTTACATTCATCTGTAAACCAGGGCACTGGAGTTCGTCCCTTCAATCCCGACTTTAGAGGGATTGCTTGTGTAGTAGCTGAAATGAGATTGTAACTATGGTATCCATGAGGACATTTATATCCAGAATATTCTCTACTTTCAGGACTGTATGTGTTGCAGCAAAAAATTTATTCCAATCAGCTTTTTCAATATCATAGTGATCAGGGCTGTCAGCTATGTTTGCAGGGTCTGTGAGGTTCAATTTAATTGGGTAATGCTAACTACCATGCAACGAGGAGAGAATTGAGTATTCAAAATCAAGAATACTATCTACTGAACAGATAGCCAGGTCTATCGTTGAAGAAGTATTGGTTTGGCTGTGGAAGTGAGTGGTAGTATTATTATTCAAGAGTGCAATCGGGAGTGTAGTCAGTAGTTGTTCAAATGATCGCCCACGATCATTATAAGTCATTTCATCCTATAAGAGGCTTCGTGCATTCATATCTCCTAAGGAGAAAAGGTGCTGGTAATTGGCTTATTAGGCGTTCATTATCAGCTGTAGCAACGAGGACATGTGGTAAGTAGAGTGAACATATAGTATAGGTCATATTTAGATGAACTTGCACTGCTACTGTTTGAAGAGTAGTACTCAGCACTAGTAGAGCGAATGACAGTCTGTTATGCACCAATATTGCTGCACCAAGTTCATGACCATCATTACGCATCGAAGCCGAAATAACCAACTTGTAACCAGAAGACAGATGAATCCGCGCATCTGTAATACTCGTTTCCTGTAGACAAATACAGGCCGGTCGAGTTTCTTGTATAAGCAGTTTTAAGTCTTGAAAACTGGTACGAAATGATCCCAGGTTCCATTGCAGAATGCGAGATGGAGAGAAGCCTGAAAGCATTATTTTGGTAGGTAGGAGAACCTACCTTTCTGTGAGCGGGACGGAAGTTGAGTATATATGTCGTAGAATAGGCTCCCGACGATATACTATATAAAACTATTCGTTGAGAGGATTATTCTATATTTCGAGTGCGTGGTAATCAGATTCCAGGAATGGCTCAAAAGGGAAAGGGGGGGCCTGGAGAGGGCTTATTTATCTTCAATATACTTAAGAAGTGGAACGGGGCCCAAGGATAAATAATATGGCAAACATTAATAAAATAGTTTTATTAATTAATCTATCAAAACAACACACGGAAAATGTTTACATAACCGGGTATTAAAATGGGAGAAACACAGGAAATGAAAAAGGTCATGGGAATATTTGACTAAGCTGAGGATTAAGATTTGGAGGGATTTAAAACAGCAAAACAAACAAAAAGGGGGAATGGTTGGCTATAATCGTTTAAAGCATAGAGTTGCGTTGACAAAAGGTTAAATGGTTAAATGTAATGCGTAGCTTACGTAATTACAAGGTTGTCGTGCAGAGGAAGGCGATGGGAAGGAATCTTCGGTCCAACTGGCGATTCTTTTCCAGGAGAAGGGGTTCTTCGGGGGGGTTGTCCTTAACGAAGGGGAAGGACCGTCTTCGAGGACTGAGAGCGAAGTGGGGCTCGGAAGTACGAGCGATCCTTGAGACAGGATATCAGCGATGTTCTAGAACAATGGAGGTTATTGTTGTAACCAAGCGTTCTCTTGAAGAACGTTAAAAAAGGGGGGAATTAAATTATCCTGACGTGATGTCTTGGGAACGAGAACCGTTTTTTGACTAACGGGCTTGAAGAACAATGGCTCTTCTAATGTTCTTCTCTTTCTGAACAACAGGGGGCGTGAGAACCGTTTCTTGTCGAACGGGCTCATAGAACAATGGCTGTTCCAAAGTTGTTCTCTTTCTGAACAACAGGGGGGCCCTGTTGACTTGGCGTATCGAGGGACACGAACCTTGGCACTCAAGGGATATTGTCCTCTTCTGGACAATAAGGGGTTTCTTGGCGTAGAGTTCCTAGGTGCACAAGGAAGACCAGATCGGCGTGATGCCTCGCGAAGATAATCGGGATCTGGTTCAAATGCGAACTGCTATCGCATAAATAGCCGGAGCCAGACCCTTGGCGTAAGGGACAATGGGGAGGGGGGGGGGAGACTTCGATGGAATGTCCCAATGGCGCTTCGGAAAATATCTTATCTGCCCATAAGCCTAATTCAATCTGGCGAGATCGACGCATAGAGACGAGCGGGGGATTGAACCTCCTTGATTAAACTTGGGGATGGGGGCGATAACGCGCCTTCTACTTCCTCTCGCAGCATACACGTGGGGAAGCATGTGTTTCGACATGTGATAGGGGCTGAAGCATGGCGGCCTCAGACCGTTCTATCACACTCTTGAGTGCCAATAAATGGGATCTTTTGTACATTAATCTCTGGTAGACGAGGTGTAACATGATATTTTTAGGGGGTTGTGGTGTTTTTTGTAGGCGAAGTAAGGAGACGTTTTGTTTTCATTTTGTACTATGAGTAGTACGATTCTCTAATTGTAGGGCAGTCTCAGAAGTCTCACTAGGCTGTTTTTTTGTGTGTTTCCAGTCTTGAAGTTGCATTATGTTGTGTTCTAGGCGAGCTTGGATCTGTGGCTCTCAGATTGCTGTTATTCTTTAGGTGGAATAGAGGTAGTCTTTTGCGATCGTGAAGGTGATCGCGTTTGAGTGTGAGGGTCGTCAAACTTACGCAGATGGTCTTTTAAGAGCTTTTCTGTTTGTTCTGCTTTCTTCAAAATAGGAGATGCATCCATTTTATTTTCACTGTACTTTTGGAGGAGATCCCCTAGTTTTTACAAGAGGAGTAGGTCCTGTTCTATGCTCCACATCCACATCCACATCAATGATGCATCAGAGTGCTGATGCCACTCTGTGGCGTGGATGTTGAAGGAGTATGTGCAGTGGTTAACGTTTTAGGAAGATTAGGTGTGGTCCTTGCTGACGCAACTGTACTGTTAATTGAGGCATTGCCCTCTTGGGCAAGAGCACAGTATAAAGGCTCATAGATAGAGTGTTGGTCTAAGATTCTTTGGAGAGCTACAAAACGAGGAATTCGCTCTCTCATCTGTAAGTCCAAGACATTTTTCTCACATTTGTATTTGACATTGTCAATCATTACTGTAGTGAGGTCCCTTAAAATGGAATCAAGACACCTTACTTGTGCATGCATCCTTGTGATGACCACCACTACATCGGGCACATGTGTTTACCGCAATGTTTTGCTGCATGGCCAAAGCGCTGACATTTGTAACACTGCTGCGGGCGGTAGTAGTACTGGTCCACCTCAACGAATACCCAGCGAGTGATACGAAGCACTGGCAGACAGGAGTGGAGGTTAAAAGTGAGGATATAACTGTCAGTTGGTATTAATTGTCCATCTCGTCTTAGTTGTACTCTACGGACATTTGTGACACCTTGGTCCCTCAGATGTTCATGTCTTTCCGCCTCTGATGACTGCCGTATTGTAGAGGTGCAAATTACACAATCAATAGTGTTATATTGGCGGTGTGCAGTAACAGTGATTTGCCCTTCCCGCCAGAGACTTTATTGATTCGATCTTGGTGGCACGCACACTAGTTTGAGCCTACACCAGTAGAGAACCTTTTGTAGCCTTGACAATTTTTAGTGTCTGGGCAACTTTAGACTGGATGTCTTGATCCAGTTTAATGTTATTTATATCTGTAGCTAACTCAAATCCAGGAAACTGGATGAGGAAGTATTTCTCAAAGTAGGGGGTTATTGCTGTGACTGCACAACTAAGATCAAAAGTAGCTTGCAGTTGATGCTGTCTCTGTCGTTCCTTTCTACGCCTCACTCCTGAAGTCCAAGTATTCTCAGCTGTGGACCTACCTGGACTATGAGTGGAACGTGGTAAGTAAAGTTCCAGTGTTACAACATTTGAGTCTCTAGTGTCTTGGGTAGTGGTGGGCGGATCCACTGCCTCAGCATTAGATTGTCGTTTGTAAACCTCCATAAAGCCTTCATTGTCATTTTCATTTATAGTTTCATCATGGTTGTCTGTATTGTTCTCGTCTGTGGAAACGACGGTAGTGTATTCAGTTTCAGTGCTCAATTCAGTAGGTTCTGCTGCGATATTCTACATAGAAGTTTGTAGTGTGAACTTTTTAGGTTCGTCAGCAGCAAGACCAGATGAGCGAGGAGCAACCACCTCATCTGGCTTGTCAGCTGTAGCTCCGCTATTAGTAATAGCAGAAGCTGAAGAAGCATCCAAATCAAAATCCTTAAGACTGTCCAGGTTAGTCAGAGACTCAGTCCCTGTGCCAGAGAGGAGGTTTTTTAAGATTTTCATTGGTGGGCATGGGGACCCTGTTGTGAATGCGGGAAGCAAACGCTAATCACTCCCTGCAGTAACCGGCTGCCACCATTCGAGGCCACACCTCCCGCCCAGTGGCCAGGCAGCCCATCAACGTCGCGACTCCACCTTGGGCTCAGCGCAAAATTAATAGGCTAGAGAAATAAAGATAAAGGATGCGAGGGAGATGAAGGTGGGGCAAGAAGCAGGTAGTTAAAACTCACCGCCCCAAACCGGATCTCATGGGTGAGGGGACAACGTTCCCTTCCCCCTCAGCCCCACTCTGGGATGGTTGAGTGAGAGAAAGCTGGTCGAAATCTTCCCTGTAAAATTAAAGGCCAGCCAGAGAAAGTTGTGGGAGACCTGTAGGGAAAGTGAGGAAGCAGGGTGTCAGAAAGAAGGATAAGAGGCTAAGCTGGGGCCGGAGGGAGTGCTGAGTCTGGTCAGCACGGCGGCCAGGAAGGCAAATGGCCGCGCCCCTTACGGACGGTGCATTAAATTTAACTTATCGAAACCATTCCTAATTTGAAAAATTTCTAGATATTGGCCACGAAGGCGTCTATTTTAAACGAGCGCAAATTTCATTTCTTTAAGTCTGTCATCATATGGTCTGCTTCGACGCTCGGAATGAGCTTTGTCTCCGTTCACTGTACTCTCTCTAATGCGTGTATGTCGCTCTGCATACCAGAACTGTGCTGCATATTCAAGCTGTGGACGCATGAGTGATCTAAATACGAGAACTACTATTTTACTCTTATACTAAAAATTTCTCGGAATAAAACTAAGTACTATTTGCTTTTTAATAGCTATTTGGATGCAGTGTTTTGATAAACCAAGATATCAATCTTCTGACACGTTTTCTAATCGATAACCCTTAACATATAATCAAAGTTTCCATTTCAGAGCCGATTTGCATAACTTTGCACTTAGTGAGATTAGAAATCACTTGTTATGTAACCGACCAATCATATATCTCATTTAGGTAGTACTATATTTCCTTGCTATCTTATTAGTGTTTCACGATGAATGCTAATTTACTATCGTCCGCCAACTTGGAAATCTTGCTGCATAGTCTTGAAATAAGTCGTTTGGGAAGATAACAGATAATATTGACCCCTGAGGCACGTCAATAGTGACTTTGGTACAATTGGACGATTCTCCATTTAGATTACTAAAGAATTTAAACCATTTTATCACCAATTTTCTGTAATATTTGTTTCTCCCCTTTTAAAAAAGTGTTTCTTCTTTACCTATCACTGCAAAAAGAGTTCTCACTTTTGAATTAGTGTAGCTTTTGGTTCTTTTATAATGAACAGTAAGAAGTTGTCTTAGGAGACAACTCGAAGTTGTCTCCTAAACCTTAGGAAGAATACAATCTTGTGCCTGGCAGTCTTCACGGAGAATGACTCAACTGTTTTCTTCTTAATAAGAAGATATAAAAGTAATACTATTAAAAGTGAGAACAAATTTGGAAGTGAAAGTGTGGAAGAGGGATTTTATAAAAAAGGGGGGAAGGGGAACGAAAGATTCCAGGAGACTGGAAGTAAAAATGGTTTAAATTCCTTGGTAATATAAATTGCATATTTACATAATAAAATTATTGTGTGTCATTTGCGATATATTTTGCATCCTTATTTTTGCTTATTCGTCTTAAATATTTTGTATTTCGCTTCATTACTACTTTCTTATCACTTTCATTATGTCAGTTTTTTTCTACATTATTGTTCGTATTATCGACATATATTTTTTTAGGAGTTATCGGAGTTTTCCGAATGTAAATTTAAATATTATATGTATTACTATTTGCAGCATAATCAATTATATTTGCTAATTCATATTCCAACAGTTTTAACTTTACACTACCCTTCTCATTTGATGTTTGTAGATATTGTTACACTTTTTTATGGCTTTAGTGTTTCTTCTGTTGATTTAAATTTTTGAGACCTGTTCTTTGGAAATTCGGGGTCACTGAGTTCGAAAATGGCAATAGTTTTCTTCTATCACGTCAAGTTTTTATTTATGGTCTGGTCCATATTGGTCCCACTCATAGTAGCAGGCTATCTTATGTCAAGTGAACGGAAGTGGAGGCGTTTGGCTTCTTATTTTATTTTATCTATGTATTTAGACTTCACTTTATGCACATCTAGATATATAAAACAATTGTGTATAATATAATTTTGTGTTTTTTCAGATTTGTTTTATGAAGTAAAATTCAGGAGTATGGCCTCATTACGAAGGAAATGTTTGAATTCCCCTGACTAGTTTTGCTATATATGTGGTTGTTTTACTGCAACAACTCAAAGAATAAACATTAGTATCTTTATGAAAAGAGCATACTTGGCTTAATTTAAGGTTAAATTGGGTGATTAGGATAAACCGTGGGCCTTACACAATATAAACCATGTGTCGAAAATCTACGCCAATAGACAAAGGGCACAAGGAAACAACTAGGATTTGGCATTCCTATGGTGTGGCGGGAGCCAAATTGCCATATAAACGATTGTTACTTTTGTCTCACAAAGACTTCTGGTTATAGCAAGAAAACGTGACATAAAATAAGTTACCCAAATCTTGATTCAGCAAATCGTCCACTGCTTCATTCGGATGAAATTCCAATACTTGTATTCAAGGAACTTCCTTCTCTCGACGATGTAAGTGATATACGTAACTCTGATGTAACAATGAACTTGACAGTGACCCAGACTTTGTACATACATCGCCCAAGAATATGGAAACTTCAGCCAATCAAAACTCAATGATTTAGTTAGAGAAATAGGCCTGTCAAAAGAGTTAGCAGAAGTGTTAGCTTCTAGAATTAAAGAGAAGAATTTGTTGCAGAAAAGGGAGAGATATCTCTTGGCATTCTTTAAAATGAAGAAGATTTTTTTTTACTGTTGTGACGTGGCGGGACTGTTAAAAGCGATGGGTGTTTCAGAGTATAATCCAAGGGAATGGAGACTTTTTCTAGATAATTCAAAGAAGAGTTAAAATGTGTGTCACTCCATAATGGAAACTTGTTCGGTGGGATTACTATTGGTCAGTGTGTGCATTTAAAAGAGAAGCATGAACATAAGATCTGTATTAGAATTACAGAAATCTCATGAATACAAATGGATCATATGTGTGGATCTGAAAATGATAAATTTTTACTTGGCCAACAAGGAGGCTATATAAAATATTCGAGTTTCCTGTGTTTATGGAACAGCCGAGTCAAGGACCAACATTGGGAACAGAAACTCTGGCCAGTTAGAGAATGTTTGACTGTTGGGGAGAAGAATATTATACACCAACCACTTGTTGAGCAAGAGAAAATCATCTTCTCACTCTTTCATATTAAACTAGAGCTGATGAGACAATTTGTGAAAGCTTTTAATGTGGAGGGTAACTGTTTCAAATTCACATGTACAATATTTCCTGGCTTAGGTTATGATAAAATAGAGGCTGGAGTTTTTGATTGGTCACAAATCAGTAAGTTAATGGAAAACCCAAACTTCTCGAGTTCGCAGACTGACTTAGAAAAAGGAGCATAGGATTCATTTGTAGCTGTTGTGAAAGGATTTCTTGGAAACAAAAAGGTTAGAGACATTACATGATAGCTTTCATCGTTTAGGCTGCAACTTGAGCATACAGGTTCATTCCCTCAAGAGCCATCTTGGTGAATTTCCTGCTAATCTTGGTAACGTGAGTGATGAACACCGAGAGCGTTTTCATCAAGATTATGGAAGAGAGATATTAAGGCCGATGGAACACAAACATGATGGCAGACTACTGTTGGAGTATTCATCGAGACTGTTTATAGGTCGGCGGCGGGGTTTTGATGGTTGAACTCAAGCGAAGAAATTCTCAGTTAATCTCGCCGGAAGTTTGCCGACGGGCGTCGGGCATTGCTCTTCCCGATAACTCTCGTTTCACACGACTCCTTTAAACAAAATCTTACTCGATCTCTCTTTCTTCGACATATACATAGATATGTGTACGATTGCTTGTGTTTTTTCATTATATTAGAAAAATAGCCTGTATGTATTTAGTAATAGGTGATGTTATCTTACAATGCATTTATCCTTTCAAATTCTGTTGACATTTAAAGTTATGGTTTGAAGCTATAACACTTAGGAAACTATCCTTACCGAGTAAATAAATGCAGTACGTCGTAAAATAGGAATATGCTATAAAATAAAAACATGATGTGTTACAAAAGAATCGATGCCATATTTGAAATCAGCACGTCAAAATTAGTTAAACACAACCACAAAACATAAGTCAGCAAAAAGTGTGTTGACCAGTGTTATTATCGCTATTTTATTAGCATTTCTCTCTTCCATATTTTCTTTATAGTACGAGTACGCAGCCCAATTCTAATCGCTCTAAATGTGTGCACAATCACCATTTGACTTAGGGGACGTGTATGTTTTTTGTGGGAGTTCTTTTTTTACTTCTTCCTTGTTCTCGGCGTCGGGGGACAATTGAAATTTGTTGTATAAGTAGACCGGTGGTTATTTTAGTCGTTTTTTAATGCCGGAATACCTGTACATGGCAAAGGCAAATATAATTATTTCAAATTTAGAGCCATCATTGTGTGACTTTCTCTAAGTAGTGCCGTGTTTATGAGAGTCGGAAGGAGGTCGGCTTCTTGGGAGATGGAAGCCACTTCATGGTCGAAATCTCTTGAATTTCCTGTTTTTTGCCCGCTTAACTGGATGAGTTGGACATTCGTCTTTTATAGGTGTGATTTGGCATGTCTTCGGGTTCATCTTCTTCCATGTCTGATTTAGTTTCTTGTACTTCTTCAGCTTTGAACTTTAATTGTAGTATGTCTTTGGTTGAAGAATTGGAGGAAACAATACCTTTTTTGCACAGTTTTTTTTTTCTATGAGAAGGTTCATCACATCCGCGAACGCTCCTGGATTTGAGATGTGGTCAAGTTTAGTGAACAAGTTAAAGGTGATGATATCCTTGCCCTCTTTTCTAACCACGAGTGTTAGACCTCTGGTTCTTCTATTATTTGCTTCCCTGATTTTTGTGTGCTTTTATTTTTATCGTTTTTTACTTTATTTTTAGTTTTCTTTAAGGTTTCATTCTTCGTGGGGCATCTCATTGCCAATACCTGATGCGCACTTTCAACCTTGAGGCCTTTTTAGGTGCTGCATCATTCATTCGAAGAATGGCCAAACAGCGCACATTCTGAGCATATTTTTCTGGTTGTGGGCAGTTGAAGTTTGGTAGCTCTCGACTTCGTAGCACTTGCAACACACAAGAAGCATCTGGGGAAACTATAAATGCAAATATAGGAATATCATACAAGGATACAAGAAAATGAACTACTACTATAAAAAAATTAAAATAAACTAATAAATAATTAATAAAATATGTATAAAAGCAACGGAAAGGAGGTTTGACACAGGATAAGGGAAATGAGATAAGTTACTTGACATAGTAACTCACAAATGGATATATGAATACCCAAAGATGAATAGAAATTAATAAATGATAAATAATGTCTAAAATTGATTAAGATATCACTTCCCTGTAATTATTTTCTTTTAATTTTCATTTGCAAGAGTAATTTCTCTAGTTGCAAGCAGCAATATGGCAATCGAAATTCAGAATACATCATAATTGTTTAAATATGAAAATATACAAAATGTTCGTTTTAAAAAAAAAACTTCCACTCTGATCACAACATGAATTTTCTAAGTTGCACCGTTTTCGGCGACTCATCTTTATTAAAGTTTGGCATTTTTACACCAACATAAGGCAGTCATTCACTCTTTAACGAGCTTCCAAACTTTTTAAATAGCAACGCAAATCGACTTCGAAGCAAGTAATGAAGAGTAGCTAAAAACTTTCCGTTTAAATCATTTTTACTATCGCCAACTATGAGGTAAAGATAATTCGTTTTGTAATTTTAAATGGTGGACACATTTTGTGTGTTCTATTACTGCAAAGAGTAACCATGGAAAGAGTCATTTAATGCCATGCAAATAGCAAACCTAATGTAAAATCATGAGAAGTAAAAAGCTAAAAACATACAATTTTCATTATATTAACGAAATAATTGTTAGGTTAGATAGATCCTCCCAACCAATGTAGCCATTTAAAATATTCCATACCGAGCTTTTGCATTTGAACTTGATCTAGCCAATATCTTGGTCTTATACCCCTTTTGTTTGACTTAATCAATACAGAACATAAAGCCAATGTCAGAAAGTTTAGGAGAGATCCATAAACAAAGAGATGAAGCTTGGTGTGAAGAAAAAGTGTGGAAGATATATACGACTAGTCATCGAAACGAATAGGCAACACCAAACTCTAACCAACTTACTCAAAGCTCACAAGAAAACCAAATTAAGGGGGTTTGATCGCTGGTGAGGTTAGGAGAAGAAATAATCTGCAGAGGGCTGAAGCCCAAGTCACGTAAGAAAAAAACTACTGGGATATTTCATGGATAGGTGGAGGCCAATAACTTTTAAGAAATAATAATATTTTTTACTGCTCAACCCACAACAAAATAAAATCCTAAAAAATACTTCTTTGATATAATTCAGACCAATCCGGTCCTATTAATTGACCTTTTCGCAACAAAGATCAAGACCGTTGCTTCTGCCAAGACTAAGGCGAGGGCCAAGCCTGCTTTATCTGCCAAGAACACGAATAAAGTTACTGCTAAGACCATGACTAGGAGCAACACTGTTTTAAATGCCAAAACCAAGATTGTTTTTTCTATAAACAGCAAGAATGTTTTCCCTGCCAAGACCTAGACAGTTTTAAATGTAAAGACAGAAAAAAAAATTCCTGCTGATATTTTTATTTTTTTAATTTAGGAGCCAATCTGGCGACTGTTCACTTGGGCATAGGTCGCCGGAATCACGGCAGCCTAGCACTAGGCTACTTTAAAATAAGAATATGAAAACAAAACAATAATAAAAAAGGAAGATCGCAACCATTAGGAAGCAATCTACGGCGTCGGGGGGAGGTCCCCCCCACCCCGGCGCAGGAGCGTGCGACTTACAAAGAAAACAACAATAAGAAAAAATTAAAAACTAGTTAAATAAAGGGGAGAAGGCCGGCCTCCCCCCAAAAGTCCATATGTTCACCAGTCAATGTGCACGAACTCGTCACGAGTACAAGGGACAGGCAGTAGTGACCCCGCCCATCCCGGTACCAGGACAGGTAACGTGCGCGAAGATAAGAATGTGCCGAACAGTCTGGGGAACGACGCAGTCTTCACAATAGGGCGCTGGCGAGCGATGCATCACACAAGTGTACCGGATTCGGAGACGACAGAAAGCGACCTGAAGCCGTCGCGGCATTGGGGGATAGGTCCATGGGAACAGTCGCGGCGCAATGGCACGCAAACTTAAGTTCTTTTCGACCGTCACCCATCTTCTTTGCCAAGCAGTCCAAAGAGCTGACCGTATTCCTGCCATGTAGTCAGTGAGAGGAAGAGCGAAACGTTGGTTCGGTCGCAGAGTCCTCACGGACTCCTCGCGCTCTCATTCCCCGCAATTCCTACATGTCCAAGAACCCAGCAGAAAATATTCTCGACATCCACCCGGCTTGCCAAAACGGTGGCGTCACGGATATCGCGAACCAGGGAATGCAGAGAAAACAATACCCCAAGAGCACTCAAGGCGCTTTGTGAGTCGCTATAGATCATAATCCGGTCTCTGAACCGGACACGTCGCGTAATCTCCCGTATCCAGTGGCGTATTGCCACCAGCTCGGCCGTGAAGACAGACGCAGCGCCTGGTAGAGCCCTGCTGACTTCAAACAGAGGGGATATGGCGTGGAAGCCGACCCTCACTTGGGACTTGGAGCATTCCGTATACACTGGCACGGTTCCAGCGTGACACGAAGTGTACTCCAAAAAGGTCGAAAGCAATACTCCCGTTGCTGTACCAGTATAGGGAGCAGAGGCGTGGTGACAAATAGCGAAATGTGGTACCCTCCAGGTTGGCATCCTGGGCAGGACCAGAGGCGCCACCGTCCCGAGAGCTATACCTAGTTCTCGAAGGAGGTTCGTAGCACTAAACCCGAAGGGCTAGGTTTAAGGGTATGACTGGCGTCTGTCGGCGGCATAGGCACCGTCGATATCAGCTACAGATGCAGTGAGAGCTGTTCGCGACTGAGGGAGGCACCAGGCTCGCGCATAAAGGCAAATAATACACTGTACACGGCGTAGAGCGAGTGACATCTCCCCAGCATCGTCAAGTAGGCTCTCAATGGGGGAAGTGCGGAAGACGCCGATCACGAGGCGAAGGCCGGTGTGGTGGATCGAGTCCACCTTCCGCAATAAACGCTCGGCTGCGGATGCATAAAACTCGCATCCGTAGTCGAGCTTCGAATGAACAAAGGCTCGATAAAAAAGTAAGGCAGTAGCCTTATCAGGGCACCAAGCGCTGAATGTAACGGAACGGTGAATATCCATGCCGAGGGTACAAGAGACCCTAGGGCTGCGAATATGAGCGTCCCAGGTGAGGCGTCAGTAAAATACAAGACCAAAGAAACGGTGCGATTCAAGCAATTCCAGGCACACCCCATTAAGAAAAAAACTTGGTCGCGGTGGAACAGTGGATAGCGGCAGAAATGCACCAACTTAGTCTTGGCCAAAGAAAATCGAAACCTGTGCGCTTCGGCATAGCGACAGACGCGGTTCAATGCCTGTTGGAGTCGACGCTCCAGAGTTGGCATCTGGGCCGCGCCAAAAGAGATCGAAAGGTCGTCCACGTAGAGCGTAGAGAGAACATCTTCCGGCAGCACCGAGGTGATGCCGTTGATGCTCAGGGCAAAGAGTGTGACACTGAGGAGACTTCCGTGCGGGACACCCTCTTCCTGCACCTTTGGGTCGGAGAGAGCTCCCCCCACCCGTACGCGGAATCGACGATCTCGCAAAAATTCAGATATAAACATTGGGAGGCGTCCCTTCGCCCCCATCTTGTGGAGAGTCTCTATGATACCGTATCGCCATGCGGTATCATAAGCCTTCTCCAGATCGAAAAACACCTTGGCGTAGTGTTGTCTACGAAGGAAGGCCTCGCAGACGGCATTTTCCAGTCGAAGCAGGGCATCCGACGTGGAGTGGAACTTGCGGAAGCCGCACTGTGCAGAAGACAGATGGCCTCCGCTGTCCAGGAAAAAGGCCAGTCTAACATTTACCAATTTCTCCATCAATTTGCACACGCAAGAGGTTAGAGAGATTGGGCGGAAACCGGTAGGAGTAGAGTGATCTCTCCCCGGCTTGCGAAAGGCGAGCACAGTACTGATTTGCCAGGAATCTGGGAGAAGACCGTCCACCCAGATCCTGTTGAACAACTCTAACAGAAATGTCATGCCTCGCTCACCCAGGTGTCGAAGCATGGCGTACGGGACATCGTCCGGACCATGGGCGCTGTCCACTCACGAAGCGAGAGCGGATCGCAACTCAATCACAGTAAACCTGTCGTTGAAGGGTTCTCCGACTCTGGAGGTAAAGTCCAGCCGGCGGCCTTCCACGACATCACGACGTGCATTGAATGCTAGCGGAGTAACATCCCGGCTAGTGAATGCGGAAAAAGCGTCGCGAAGGATTTTGCCCCGGACGTGGGGTCCGAGATTGCGGTCCCATTCTCCTGGAAAACGAGAGGGGGGTCCTGCGAGAACTTGCTCCGAATCCTTTTGACTCGCCTCCACACCTCAGCTAAAGGGGTCTTTTCGTTAAGTCATGACACGTATGCCCGCCCAGAAGAGCAGCGGGGGTGCTTCAAAATATACCGGAACCTAACCCTAGCCCTACGAAATTCACCGAACGTGAAATCGTTCAATGGGCGCTTATAGCGCATGTAGGCATAACGCTTCTGTTTGAGGGCCGTCTCACACTCTGCCGACCACCATGAGAGTGGTCGGAGTGCAAAACGGCCAAACGTCCTAGTAATAGTAGTCAGGCCCGCAGCGATGAGGTTGCCGGAGAACTCAACGGCCTCATCTACCGACCTAAACTCTTCAACTGAGATAGAAAATTCAGTCATTTCAAGGAATGCAGGCCACCGCGCAAGCACCACCGAGGCGGGCTCTTAGGCGGCAGTTGCCCTGAAAATGATATTTGAATGGGAAAGTGATCACTACCATGGAGTTCATCGACCACTACCCAATCAAAATCAGGCTGTGCATCCGAAGAGCACAAAGATAGATCGAGGCAAGAAAATGAAGCGGTTCTCGGACAGTGATGCGTAAACTTATCCACGTTTAGGACACACATCTCAAGCTCTTCGATCAGATCGGCAAGGACTTGTCCCCTGGAATTTATGGATTAATCTCCCCAGAGAGGATGCCTGCCGTTCAGATCTCCAAGCAAGAGAAAGGGCCTCGGCAACCGTGCCACGACACGGCGGAAGTCCCTCGCGTCGAAGTCAGCTGACGGTGGAATGTACGCAGAAACGATAGTATACCTCTTATCCGTGAAGAGCTGCAGAGCCACTGCCTGAAAGGAGGTATCTAAAGAGAAAGGAAGAACGGAGACATCATGCCGGGTGTAAACCGCGCATCCCCCAGCCCGGCCATCCCACGGTGGTGGGGTCGCAAGAGCCTTATACCCTGGGAGGGCGGGCAGGGGGCACGCGCCTAGCATGGTCTCCTGAAAAAAGATAGCTAACGGGGAACGGGACGAGACGAGCTTCCGCAGCTCCTCCTAGTTGGCCCGGAGTCCACGGCAATTCAATTGAAGGAATATGCCCTCCAGGCCTAGCTCGAAGGAGACGAGGCAGCCCTCCTCGAACAGAAGACCCTCACGGGAATGGTCGTACACTTCCCGGGGGCAGAACTCAGGGCGCTTTTTGCCGGACAAAGCGCTGAAGTCGCTGTCGCCTTCGAGGACTTATTGGGGGAGGTTGAAGTCACCATGCGAGTCTTTTCCTCTCTCCGCTTCTAAACCTTAGGCAGGCGTTGCGGCTTCGCAGGCGGGGGACCCTCTTTTCGATGAACAACCGTCCCGAGCCACTCGCTCTTTCACCTTGCGTGGTGCTGGGGGTGAACCCTTTTTGCCGCCATCTTTACCAGGGGAGCGCCTGAGTTGAGTATAGCCTGCAGAAGGGCTCCGAATGGGCGAGGAAACAACCGTGCTCGTTGGCCTGGATGGGCCAGGAGCAGAGGGTGTCTTTCTACCTATTGAGGCATATGATGTCCCAGGCAGAGCCGGGCGCACCAGGACCAAGTCATTTGCCTCGCGGAATAAGAGTCGATCTTGGGCCTGAGCGGCCAGGATTTCTTTCTCAAGGAGATATGCACCACATTGCTTCGAAGAAGCGGGGTGCGGCTCTCCGCAATTGACACACTTGGCCACACAAGATTTGGACTTATCGTGTTCGGCCTTGGAGCAATTTACACAATCCTCGGGTGACCCACACTTTGCACGTCTACAAGAACGATTCGTATTGCCGAAGCGGTGACAGTAATAGCACCGCCGCGGAAGTGGCACGAATGCCTTCACGCGGTAGCGGTACCAACCGGCACGTACCGACTCAAGGAGCTTGTCACAGTCGAACATGACGAAGAGTGTAGCGGTGGGTCTTGAGGCCCCTCCCTGTTTTCTCATCACACGTTCGACCTTGACCGCCCCATGGTCGGCCAGCTCTAGGGTGATGTCCTTAATGGAGTAGTCAAAGAGTTCCCTCGCATAAACTACTCCTTCACAAAGTTCATGGGAGAGTGCGGCGTCACACTCACCGGGGTGCCATCAAGTGTCCGAAGAGCACTTATCTTGGCCGCCTCAGCGGGATTCACAGCATTCGCCAGAAGGCTCTCGTCCGAGAAACGGGTCACCTTCGGCTTTCTACCAATTGCCCATGGCCATCATGCTGCCATCAGTGGATCGAATAACGAGGAAGCGTTTGAGGCCAGCGGGCTCGAAAACGCCAGGTAACCACTGAATGAGGGGCCCCGATGTCATCAAGGCTCCGCCCTGTGCACTCTGGGTCTTATTCTTAGTCAGGGGCTCCGCACACGGGGGGGTAGAGGGGCCGAAGTTGCCGATCTTGGCTTGGTCGCTAACCAAAGTGGCACCAGACCCATCCGACCCCGCAGCACCCGCGGATGGATAGGAGCCCCAAGTCTTTTTTGTCCTTCTTGTCTTTTTATTCTTCTTTTTAGGAGTGGCGGGCGGGGAATGAACCCGCTTCTCACCTCCGCCGGCAGAAGCCTCCAGGCCAGATGGACCGGCCTCAGCCATGTCCTTCTCCGAAATGGAGAAGGTCCTGGTAGTCGTAGGGGCACCTGTCGCAGGAGATCTCTCCAAACCCTTGTACGGCCTCAGAAACCCTAGACGTTTGAGGAGGACCTTCAATAGGGGCGGATTCGGGTTCGGTGTTTGGTGCCGAGCCCCGATTCCCCCTATGGAAGGCCCTACTGCCTGAGGCTGGGCTTCCTCAAGGACCATGTGTGTCAGAGGAGGGGCCTCCTGTTGGCCATCCCTTCCCAGGACATCGCAGGTCCCCTTGGCAGTGTCACCACTCTTGTGTGGGGAGGCACAGGCCTTGACCCCCGCAAGGTTTAATATTCTTGCCAGCAGGTATTTTAAGGAAAGCGACCGAAGGGGCCTGGCTTCCCTCCCCCCCCTAAGGGGGTTTGCCCTACCGAGTCGCTTACACGAGGGGCGGTCGGCAATGGGCTGCCTGCTGGCTTTCTTGGCAGGCCCCTTAGAAATAAAAGGAAGGACTGCCGCAGGAAATCAGGAGGGGCCCGAAAGCACCTCCAGAGAAGGGGGTGAGGGGGAGTTCCCTTCATCCGTAGGCGTAGGAGAGGAGTAAGCCTCCTCTCCGGGTGAAGAAATATGGAGGGTCCCCTGCGCAAGCACAGGAAGGGGGGGGGGGTAAACCTCCATTTTTTCTGTGGAGCTGCCCAAGAGCGGCTCCGTCGTTTGTACAGGGGGAGTTAAAGGGGTTTTTTTGTTAGACCAATCATTGGGCATGATGACCCTCTTTTTATTACGGGATGCAACCGCTCATCACCTCTCGCAGTTGCCCGCACTGCAAGACGTGCTTATGTCAGAGCCAAGCGCCACTATTTGGGACCACTCCCCTCGCCTGGTGGTCTGGCAGTCCATCGGCATGGAGGCTCCACCTTAGACGCGGCTTAAAAATGGATAGAATGTGAAGAGGAGAGGAAAAGGGGTGTGAGGAAGGTATGGGTGGGGATGAAGCAGGTTGTTAAAGAACCCCCATCCAGAACCAGAGCTCAGGGGTTAGAGAACATTGCTCCCTTCCCCCTTAGCCCCGATCCGGGACGGTTGGCTTGAGAAGGAGGTCAGCATCTACCCTGTGAGTTTAGAGGCTCTCCAGAGAAAGTTGTGGGAGAGGTATGAAAAGCGAGGAAATACAAGTGTTTTGAAGGAAGGAGAAGAGGCTAAGCTGGGGCAGGACGGAGCGCTGAATCCCGTCAGCACGGCGGCCAGGATGGCAAATCGCCGTGCCCCTTACAGGAGGAACCCGCAGAAGGGCTCCAAATGGGCACGAAAACAACCGTGCTCTTTAGCCTGGATGGGCCAGGAGAACAGGGTGCCTTTATAACCATTCAGGCATAAGACGTCCCAGATAAGAGCCAGGCGCGCCAGGACCAAGTCCTTAGCCTCGCGGAATTAGAGTCGATTCTGGGCCTGAACGACCAGGATTTTTTTCTTAAGGAGATATGCACCACATTGTTTCGAAGAAGCGGGGTGCGGCTCTCCACAATTGACACACTTGGCAACACACAATTTTGACTTATCGTTTGCCGCCTTGGGGCAATTTACACATACTTCGGGTGACCCACACTTTGCACGTCTACATGAGCGATTCGTATGGCCAAAGCGGTGGCAGTAATAGCATCTCGGCGGCAGTGGCACGAATGACTTCACGCGGTAGCGGTACCAACCGGCACCCACCTACTCAGGAAGCTTGTCACAGTCGAACGTGACGAAGAGTGTAGTGGTGGGTCTCGAGGCACCTCTCTATTTTCTCATCACGCGTTCGACCTTGACCGCCCCATGGTCGGCCAGCTCTAAGGTAATGTCCTCTATGGAGGACTCAACGACTTCCCTCGCATATACTACTCCTTCATAAAGTTCATGGGAGAGTGCGGCGTCACACTCACCGGGGTGCCATCAAGTGTCCGAAGAGCACTTATCTGGGCCGCCTCGGAGGGAACCGCCACATTAGACAGAAGGCTCTCGTCCGAGAAACGGGTCACCTTCGTCTCTCTACCAATTACACTGGCTAATGCTCTCCTCTGATGGATCATGTTGCCCTTGGCAAACATGGTGCCATCAGTGGAGCGAATAACTAAAAAGCGTTTGAAGTCAGTGGGCTCGAAAACTCCAGGTAACTTCTAAATGAGGGGCCCCGATGTTATCGAGGCTTCGCCCTGCGCTCTTTTCGTTTAGTCATAGTCAGGGGCTCCGCTCCGGGGGAGGCAGAGGTGCCGGATTTGCTTATGTTGGCTTGGTCGCTTACTGAAAGCAGAACCATCTTCCCCCACAGCCCCCGCGGATGGAGAGAAGGTCAGCATCTACCCTGTGAAATTAGAGGCTGAACAGAGAAAGTTGTGGGAGATGTTGTATGAAAATCGAGGAAACCGGGGGGGGGAAACAAGTGTTTTGAAGGAAGGAGAAGAGGCTAAGCTGGGGTCCACGGGTTCCTGCCAATAACAAGACTGTTTATTTTTCCTGCCATGACAAGTGTTTTTCCTGTCAAGACTAAGAACAAGACTTTTGATTTCATGACCAAGACTGTTTTTCCTGCCAAAGACCAAGCCAAAGAATTTATCCTGCCAATAACATGACTCTTTTCCAGTCAATACCAACAAGAGTACTGTTTTTCCTGCTAAGAACAAGACTTATACCAGCAAGACCAAGAATGTTTTTCCTGTCAAGAACAATATTGTTGTTCTTGTGAAAAACAAGGCTGTTTTCCCTACCAAGAACTAAACACTTGTTCCTCTGATGACCAAGAGTGATTTTCTTACTAAGACGAACTTTTTTTTTATCTGCCAAGAACAATACCAATACAGTTTTTCCTGCCCAAAACAAGAGAGTTGTTCCCGCGAGGACCAAGACTGTTTTCTTACCAATAACACGACTAAAACGGTTTCTCCTGCCAAGACGAAGAAAATTAATGCTGCCCAAAACAATAATATTTTACCTGTGAAGACCAAGGCTATTATTTCTGCCAATAACAAAACTCTATTTCCTTCCAAGTCCAAAACTGTTTTTCCCATCAAGATCAAGAATGTATTTCCTGCCATGACCAAGACTTTTTTCCCATCCCTCAGTCTTGGTCTCTAGCTTACTAATTAATTTGTTTGAGTTCTCTAGTTTCCGCCCAACTCCACTCACCTAACTTCACTACTTTCAGTATGAAATTCTCTTCCAACATTTTATGGTCTATATTTTAACCATTTGGGTAAGGTTAAATTTAGGGGCAAATCAAAGTGGTGACGACGCCACGCTGGCCTTGTGTGGAAGCCTTTTGTCTTCAATACGAGAAATACTCCAAGAAAGAATAGTACTAAAGCTTCCTCCCCCCCCCCCCCTCCTCTTCCCGCTCTATCTATATCTCAATCTCAATCTCACCATCCAAACTTCTCAAATATGGCGGGATTTAGAAGGAATCGATTCGATATTGAGTCCTTTTAATCAAGTTTAAATTTTCATCTGATTAGCCACATCATTAATTAATTTTAATGCATCATCATCATCACTAACTCTATAATTTAAGAAGGGGATTTTTTTGAGTATTTGACTAATAATTTCAACTTAGTTTGGTTATGACTTATGTTTTTTCTATCAAAGTTATTTCTAATAATTCTTTTATAATATCAAAAAACAAAATGTTGAAGTTCAGAAATAAATATAAGTATCGAAATTTTGTGAAATTTTAAAACCCAAAGAATTACAAATGGTGAAGTTCAGAAAATTTATTTGTATATATCTTCTATAATTATATTTTAGCAACGTGATATTTTAAAGGGAAGAAATTTAGTTTAGTTCCTTTTTAGAATTATTATAATTGGCGAAGTTCAGAAAATTTAGTCTTAGTAGTGAAGGGCAAGCTCCCCCCGTAGGGGAAAGTGGCGAAGCCATTACCTGGTTTCGCTAAAAAGAAAACTAGAAAAATTTAGGCAATGCGAAGAATATTCATGGGGTAAAATCATCTAAATTTTGTTTTAACTCACCTTGGTAATATTTTAGGTCTTTGGATATCAGTGCAAACCTAAATTTGTGGGTAACTGAGGTATTTTGTTTATTATTTACCCGATGGTCTGGTAATTAAAATGTTCTTTTTTTGTACTAATAAGGCGTCATCTTATCAAGGTTCTGTTATGAGTAAGACAAAACCCCTTATCTAAGTATTTTCACTAAAATAATTGGAGATACGGCGTTGGTGGTACCAGGTTCGATCCCGGCATGAGCGGACACAAACGTTATTTTGGGTTCTGAGCTGTGCTCAACCCTGTACTGGTGTGGGTAGATCTTGCACTTCTCATCACACGCATAGCCAAGAACAACACTGCTTTTTTTCCTCTCCCATCTTAGCATCACAACACACTCTCTCTGTTCCTAGGAATCCTGCCGATGAGTATCTATATCCACATACCTCTAGCGGGGAAAAGGTTCCTCCGCGAAGTGACGAAGGCTTCCACTTGAACGCTGATTGGTGGTAAAACATAATAATACCTCCTGGCACCTCTGCCCAAAGCCAGGTAGGTGAACTACTACTACTTCTAAAAATCACTCAAAATGGCATTTTTCCCAAATTACTGTTGTTTTCTCCTCGGTGCACAGCCTTTTGTACCATAGAAAATAGTGTGGCAATTAAGTTAGCTCTTGAACTAACTACAGAGTTAGTTATTAACTAATACAACCTAAAATAAACTAACCGAACGTGGTTATTTTAGGTGGGATTATTTAATAATTAGCTCTGATTAGAAAACAACAGCAATGAGGGTAATACGTCACTTTTGAGTTGTTTTCAGCGGAAAACAATTCTCGAGCGGAGCTAAAGTAAACAAAAAATGGTCAATTCAATACTTCGAAAAAAAAAGCCATTATTCTAGTGGGTAAACAACACTCGTGATTGGACGCATTGTTAGACACGTTTTTGGCAAATAGGTTGTCACGGTCTGTCTGTAAGTCATCCACTCTATTCCACACTTCTTATTAACTCAAACCATGCAAAGGGGCAACATTGCTATATGATAGTAACCAGGCAATGGCCTCGCCACTCGGGGGGAGCTTGCGCTTCGCTACTAAGATTAAAATTTAAAATCTAAAAAAAAGCAGCCATGGTTAAAATATATAAATTTTCTGAACTTCGCCAATTATAATAATTTTAAAAGGGAACTCTAAACGAAATTTCCCCCCTTTCAAAATATCACGTTGTTAAAATATAGAGTTATAGAAGATATATTAAAATACATTTTCTGAACTTCACCATTTATAATTCTTTGGGTTTTAAAAAATTCACAAAAGTCTGAAATTATAGAGTTAGTGATGATTAATAGAAAAATACATACTTTCGCAACTAATATTTATGCCATGCACCTTTATTATTCTTTTTTAAAAGAACAATGCGTTTTTTTATTTTTAAAAAACCTCGAAAATTTGGTTCGGAGCTATTATTAGCAAACACTAAAAGAAATCATTGTTAAAATTAGCTCCTGGTTATATATAGTTTTACTATAATAATTCCCCCTCTATATGAGTATTTATAATATTATCTAAAGCACTTTAAATATTCTGCATTTGAATAAAAATTAGAAATCCTCACCACCGGGAACTTATCTTAATAAATGTTAACTTATTCCTTCTGGTGTCCATTGTTTGGTTAGGGAATCTTTTACAAATACTAAGAAAGGAAGATATCTTAGCTGCTTTGGGGGCGTTTTTTATAAAAAAAACTCGACGAAATATCTCAATTTCCCGCCTGGCCCGAGCTTGGAATAGCAAATTCCGACATTAGACTAAGGAATTCTGAAAGGAACTGAAAATTGTATTAACTTGTGCACCTGTGTCGTTGAGAAGAGGACAGTTTTATTATCTTGTAAATATTTACTGTAATTGCATTTTAACGCTAATCGATTTAATAGAGATAACCTTTTGCTGAAATCAAATAAAATTTAGACATCGATAAGTACATACATACGAGTATATGGGGAATCACAAAATACACCTGACACTGTAAATGCTCACTGATAAAAATAAGGAAAGAAGGATTCACAAGAGCTTACGTCTTTTTATAGAACCAAACAAAGATCAAACATAGATTAAAAAGGGAGATAGATGTGACAAACGATACCAAATAATATGAACTCTTTTAAAGAAAGTGAAAAATAGATAGGGTTCGAACATATGCTGTCGAGCTCTCTTCGCTTATGAATCAGTCTTATGTGTTATTGACCATAAGAAGGTAGATATTTGTTTTTATGTGTTGAAACTTGGACATCTAACACAAAAACTGACGATGACACCTCAGAGAACATGTTACGAATAACCCGTACATAATATACAAAAACAACAACATAGGAACACAAACACAGATGACATTATTGTAGTCATATAAATTTAAGTAGCCGAGTGGAAATGGGTTTAATACATCTCTAGAAGAAAAAACTGAAATTGTTAGAAAAAAGATTAACTGACAACCCATAAACATAAAGAGAGACCAGAGAGGATACCGCAGATGAAAGAGGATGATTCGCTCAATTCAGGAAGGAAAGTGGCAGCCTCGAGCGCAGGAGAGTGATTAACAGAAGCTTCTTGGGCGAGTCCTTTTCTCAGCAGTGAGAAAGAACTGACTGATGAGGGGATGATGATAATGATCTAGGGTTGAAGTATCTCCATGTTATTCATTTAAACTAGAGTTTACTTGGAAATTATGTATAAAGGGAAGAGTATCATTATTTCTCGGTTTCCTGTAGTTTGTCAGTTTCTATTGTCAAATATTGACTAGGCGTCAGATGTGCATTTGTTGACGCGTTTTACACATCGCTCAAATGCGTAAATATTTCTTTCCATTTATTGCGTGCTCAGGAATTGCTGATGGCAGAGTGTATCGGTTACCCATCAATTTATTGACTTATATATCCATCTACCTATCCATCCAACCATACATCCATTTATCTATATGTCAGTCTGACTATTTTTTTTAAAAATAGAAGAGAAGACAAAATAAGAGTCCGGGTAACATCCTTCTTCAAGCCCTAATATTTGAATTTGGATAGAAATTTTCTAAATAGAAGTCTTTTGAAGACGAAATGATTGACAGGGGACTATTATTTTAGACATGATAGCGAGATATTTACTGGCCTATTAATCTACGCATACCAACCGGATAGATACGGGGTATTCCAACGGGAAAAATAATGAGATATTAATCTATACATACTAATGGTATATATATATCCGGCTATTAATATATTCATACCAACATGATAGAACGGGTTATTGATTTATGTATACTGACCAACGGGATAAATACTGAGTTATTAATCTATTCCAAACAAAAAGATGGATACTGGGCTATTAGTCTAAACATACCAACAGGATAGATGTTACTAGGATATTAATCTATACATACCCATGGAATAGATCCTGAACTATTAATCTATACATATGAACTGGATATTAACTGGGCTATTAATTTATACATACCAATAAAATAGATCATTATTTATTAAGCTATTCATACATATGAACGGGATATATACTGGGCTATTTATAGATACAAACGAGATAAATCGTGGGCTATTAATCTATCCACATCAACAGGAACGATACTTTGCTTTTAATCTCAAATGCCAACGAGAGAGATACTGGGCTATTGATCTATACATATGAGTGGGATAGAAAATAGGTTATTAATTTATACATCCCAACAAGAGTTCCTAGGATACTAATATATGCATCCTAAGTGGAAAGGTACAAGGCTATTAATTTATGCATTCCATTTGGGATAGATACTGGGATATTAATCTATACATGCCGACGTGATAGTTGTTCATAAGATAATGTATACAAAACAATGGGATAGCTGGTAAGATTTTTGTATATTAATACCAACAAGATAGATACTGGGTTATTAATCTATACATATCAAAAAGGATAAAACTTGCTATTAATCTTTACATACAAGCGAGATAAATATTGAGTCATTATTAATCTCTCCATACTAGGATATGGAAACTGGGCTATAAATCTATACATACGAACGGAATAGATATCGGTCTATTAATCTATCCATACCATACGATATGGATACTGGGATATTAATCTATGCATACAATACGATATGCATAACAATGGAATTGATACTATGCTTTTAATCTATACATGACACCCCATGGATTTGGGGGTACTAATCAATACATACTGGGTTATTAATTTTTACATACCTAATTGGATAGATACAAGTCTAATGGGGTATTGCAAAAGTCCTGTGACACTCGTTACGACGCTTTCAACAAATGAAAATGATAGTTTTGATGCAGTTAGACACGCTTTTTTTGGTTTAATATATATATATATATATATATATATATATATATATATATATATATATATATATATGTGTGTGTGTGTGTGTATGTGTTAAAATTGTAATATTAATTATGGTGTCCGCCCTCGGCGGCGAGCATGCGCTCCAAGCGAGACCGGAAGGCCACGCGCACACGTTGTGGACGAAGTGTTTCCTCATGCTGGCCCTCACATGGATGGAGAAGGCCTTCTGCTCGTCGACGTTGCCACGGCGGACCTTACAGGCCATGCTCTCGACATGTGCTCACATGTTGTATTCGATTTGATTGAGGTCGGGCGACTGCGGGGCCAGAAGTCGTTCGACTAGAGGTTCATGCTGAACCCAACGACAATTGCTCGGACTTGGTTGTGTAGCCCGGGACAGTGTCCTGCTGAAATAGGGAGTCCGCCTTCTTCACGATCTTTCTCACCCAGGGCAGGACTTTTGCAGCCAAGATATCCCCGTAACCGGTTGCCAAATATACCGGCGGTATCTTCTCACCATTGGAAGCCACTAAATCGAGCATCATCACGGAGGCTGAGTGCTTGGTCATGGACAAGTAGCGGACCTCGGAGACGTCCTGGCCGAAGCTTACCACGCAGTCATTTTGGTTTTTGATCACCGGATCGACAGTGAAGGTGTTTTTATTAGGAAAAAAATGAGAATTCGATTTCCATGAATCTTCATGTCATTGAGAAGGCGACGACAGCGCTCCTGACTTTATTCTCGCATACGGCTGGTGAGAAGAGGCCTTCCCATGCAACTCAAGCCCTTGCTGACCTCCTCCTTGACTGCTCTGGAGACCGTGGCTACCGAGATGATTTCTTTCGCGAGCGCAGTCAATTTGAGCTACGGAGCACTTTCAAGTCTTTCTCACAGTCAAACGGTTGGAAATTTGAAGTCTGCCACAACGAGGTCGATCTTTGAGGTCTTCCCCGTTCTTGAGCCTCTCTGCGAATCTGTGTACGGACATCCAGCTGACGTTGGGAAGCTTGGCGATGTCAGACTTGTTGTTGCTTACACGCAGAAGAGTAGATATCTCGATTCTTTTTCACTTCCACCTCGACACACAATGGAAAACACATTTTAATGACACGTGCTGGAAAAGTAGTTTATTTGACGGAACCCTTTTTATCACACACGTAAACCCCTCGAATGCTGAAAAAAACTCGAGTGTAACATAACTTTTGCAAAGCCCGATACATACCAATGGGATACATATTGTGCCAACTTTTTAAATGATAGATTTTTCATTGTTAGTGACGTGTGTGAGGATATTACTAAAAGCAGTAGCTCTCATAATTTCAAATCTAAGATATTAGTAAAGAATAAAAACAAGAAAATGTGTTCCGTGTGATTGTGATAGCATAAACTTAAGAAAGTATGGAAGAAGAAGGGCAATATTAAAGTTTGTTGCATAAAAAACGGGATTACACTGTATTTAATGCAGAGGCTCTTTGTAGCAATTACACTCCTAACGAATATTTCCTTATAATGGTTGTTGTGTTGAAAGTGGGAAGGGGCTTAACCAGTATAGAGAAAGATAATTTGAGTTCCGGAATAAAGTTCATGCCACTAGGCGTGCTAGGGAACTTTACTAGCATTATTCGCTTCACTTGAATCCCACGAATAACTACGGCCGTTGACCGCATTCGGCCCTCAAGCCGATCCTGACCGGTCCATGTAGGTCTAGGTAATAAAAATATTTGGTGAGTATGAAATAATCCAATAATAATTATAATTTAAGCGTTGCTACCTGGAAAATTGCCTAAAACTTAATACTGTACAATTTGTTTTTAGAACCATATTTTATTGCCTAACTTCAAAATTTAGTCTGAGTTGCGGCCCGATCTCCTTTCTTACGACCTGGGTGCGGTCCGTATGTCAAAAAAGGTTGCCTCCGCCTGACATATCCTTATTTCCATTTCGTTCTTTCAAAATTTCCAAGCCAGGATTTAGTTTCATTCGCTAAAAAAATTCAAAAACCATTGTAAGTGTTTTTATCACATTCCATATTTTGTGTGTAAATGGGTTTCCTTTCAAATTTATCACTTTATTTAGAATCAGCGTCCCTAAATCTGAAACCTTTAGCTAATCGAAAATATCTTAATTTATGACCTTACAAGTAAAGATTCATCAAATAATATAAAGTAATTTCTTAACTTTTGCAAAACTTATAATATGAGTTAAAGATAAAATACATTTTATTGGAAATTCGGTGTCCGATTATAAAGTAAAGAGGAATAACATCCAATTTGGGAAGGAAATCTTAAAAATTTATACTTCAAAATGGAATGACTTATGAATAAATCAGAACTTTAATACTTGTAAGTTATTAGACGAGAATTAATGAGACTTTTACGATCATTACTGATTCAAATTTGGGGATGGAAAAAACACATTTGTTTACAATAAACTTACAGGGGCAATAAATAATCAGGATATTATTGGCTAATATCAACTCGAAAAATCAAGACTAAATAATAATTTTAATATTATAGGTCTTTCCCTTTTAATTAAATTAGTTGAAAGCAGAGAGGGAAAAATAATATTGTTAAGACTATCTGGGCACCGATTGCAACGGAATATGTGAACACGGATACTTCGCGCCAAAGGGAATAATTTATTTACGTTTCGTCTTAAAAATGAACAACTGAAAATTCCCCATTTTAGAACATTTGTTTGTTAATGTGCCATTCATATTTATGTTTCTTATTCACAAGTTTTTAGTCAAGTGCACGGCAATTCTATAAGTTGACTATTTCGGTCCGTAAGTCGACCGGTCGGAAGGTAACGATTTTACTTTTCAATGAGTTTTGTGAAATAACATCATAACTAGTCAGCCGATTCTGACAAAATTTGAAACCCTTATGTTATTTTACATTATCTTTCGAATGCTATAATTGCCAAAGTCCTCCCAGGGTTAGCCTGAGAATTATTTTGTTCTGGGGATAACATCATAACTATTCGGCCGATTCCTACGAAATTTGAAACCCTTATGTTGCTTTACATTCTCTTTCGAATTATATAATTGTCAAGGTCCTCCCGAGGTTAGACCGGGAATTGTTGAAAGTTTTGAAGGTCGTAAGGTCATATGGTCATAAGGTCATTAATCAGAATAATTGAGAACACGCGACTTAGGTCTGTTGACCTATTATTGTTTCTCTGTGTTACTTTTCGCAAGATTTACTTTTTCTCTTAGTGTTCATTTTATATCAATAAGTGTTCAAATAATGCTTAAATAAGTGACTTTTTAAGGTTTTAAAGTATTTGGATACATGTAAGGTTAATAAGTTTTTCAGATGTAAGAGAGAGAGAGAGAGAGAGAGAGGGGGAGAAAGAAAAATTATTTTTTACCAGGATTCGAATCCACGACCTTAGGGTGCGAGGCGCGGCCGATGAACATCCAGCCACGATGGACTACAAGGAAATGCAGCCTGAACTCTTTTAAGAGCTCCGAGGAACGGCATGCCAAATTAAATGGTCAGACGTCTTTAACACCTCTTCCCGTCCACAAATTAACACTGGAAACTTTCGAATTAAATGTTACCCACTAGCTGAATGTGGACAGAGAGTTGCATTAAAGATCTCTGGCGATTAATTTGGAATGTCTTTTTTCCTCCGAGCTTTAAAAAGAGTTCAGGTTTCGTTTCCTGCTATCAGAGCTATTTTCCTTATGGTCTAACTGTCAGAGATCAGAGAGAGAAAGAGAGACAGAGAAAGATGCGCGCTGCCGCGCCTTTAATGGAGAGAGAGAGAGAGAGAGAGAGAGAGAGAGAGAGAGAGAGAGAGAGAAAGAGAAGAGAGAGAGAGAGAGAGAGAGAGAGAGAGAGAGAGAGAGAGAGAGAGAGAGAGAGAGAGAGAGAGAACAGACAGTTGTTCGACCCTTTTTGTCTGTGCTAATTGAAGTGCGAAAAAATCAGACGCCGTGGTGGCATGAAAGCCCGCAATCGCAGAAAGCTGCGACAAGTTTGAGAGCCCAAAAGGTCCCATCTGGATTCGGACAAAGTTTCGCCTCGCCGATTTAAGAACATTATCGTGATCGTGAAAAAAGGGCGAGACTACTCTCGAGTGCTGATGCCTCGGATCCTGGAACGCTCCCCTTCGGACAGAGGGGGAAAACCCCATTCGACCCCAATATAAATCTAACGGCGCCAGAGATGGAAGGCAGTGTCTGCCGTCTGCCCGCCCCACCCCCGTTGGACTCTGCATAATTCTCGCAGAACCTCTCAAGCTCCGGGTACTCTCAATTAATTCGCGTGAGTCTACCCCGTACTCATTCTACCCGCTCTTCGAACGCAACGCGCCCAGTCTCGATTCGTCTTCTAACTCGGAAGAAAGATCTAAGTTCATACCGTATTAGTCATTGTCAAGAGACTAATATTCGAACTTTGCTCCAAGGCAAGGATCACTCCCTCGGACCAAATTTTCTAGGTAACAGCAACGCGCAACTCTCCTAGGAAAGTGCTCTTTCTACCCCTCCCCCCCATACACACATACTGCAAGCCTCCATCATCGGCGACCTTCGGCAAATATTGTTCGTTTGTTTGTACAGCGACCGTCCCCGCCGTCTTCCCCTTTTAGCCGCTGAGACTCGTGCGTGTATGTCTAATGTATATATAGCTTGTTTTAAACCCCCTTTTAACCTTGTAAAAGAATATTAATTTGCATATTAGTAAAGTTATTTTTTTACCCATTTTTCTATTGTCCCGGAACCTCCAAGATAGTCGTCGATTTGGCCAACCTACATTCAGCTAATTTGCACTCTGCTTATATTATAAATCTCCCACACACATAGCCGTCATCGACCTCGGCCGAGAAACGCAGAAAGAGTTAACTTGACCCTATCCTACGACACCTATCATGCAGTGCCCATGTTCAATCGTAGACTCAGCAATGACTTCTAACTTTCCTTCGTTCATAATGGAAAATAGTCAGTGTGGATTCTCCAGCTAAACCTTATCTATTGTAGTCATGTGGTTGCTAACTTTAGTATTCGTATCAATCCACATTCCATGTATCCGGTGTTGATTTTGGCTTTCGTCCCTAAATTATCTCTGAGTAAAAACTAAATGTGCAACTCTCCTTATCCTATCTCCGTTTCATACGATAGGCAAGTCCCTTACACGGAAAATTTTGTAGATCTTGTTTAGGTAGTATTAGGGGCTAAAGCTGAATTTAAAACGGTTTCATATTCTAAAAGCAGAAATAAAATTGTTTGGGACTATTTGGATAATACCTTCTCGAAAAAAAGACTACGGCTGTAAACCTTGACATAAAATCCGTGTAGTGCATTTAGGCGGCTTGTTGGCAACCTGCAGCTCATGCTGCAGGTTGCCAACAAGCCGCCTAAATGCTCACCAGCTCTCCTTTGTGCTACATCAGCCATGCCGAGAAGGTTTCTTACGACTGGACAAATCAGAATCCCCATGGACTTGAAAAGGCTTGTGCCCATCCTTATGGCTAACTGAATTATTTTGGGAGACAGCCGGAAGCCCTAAACCTCTCATTGTTGCATTTTGTCATAAGCTTTATTGATTTTGGGAGTGTCAAACCAATGTGGAGAGCTCCATTCGGCTTAAGCATTGCGAAGAGGAAAGGCCAAGTTAGGGATGCTGTATTAAATGTGCCCGCTCTACTGTGCATTCTACTACTGCATTTAAATACCAATTAGATTTCTTAGGTGAATTAAGATATCTAAAGTGAATACGGGGTATAAAAATCAACTAAGCCTATTAATCTTTTTCTTTATGTATTAAAACTTTTCAGGTTTGGCTATTCATGTATTATCTTAGCAGTTTGTGTTTGTAGTATCATGTTTGTGACTGAGAAATGAGTAGAGCTAGTAATGACGAGATTTACTTTTTGGAAACCTGTCAGAAGAGAGAAGCTCTTAAGAGTCTTGTAACAGGTGTAGGAGGATAATAATTGATACGATACTTTAGAGTATAATACTACCTGAAAATCGTTTACTGTGTTGTTGTTTTTAAATAGAGTGAACGGAAATTCTGAAAATAATAATTTTTCCCTATCGAAAATTTCTCTCTGCCTCATATAATGCAAGATCAAATTCTGATGGAGAGTTATTGTTTTTTGTCCACCAAATCTCTAAACAAGCGAAAAAATACGTTTTGACTGTAGATTTTGATTTTGTCTTCGGGTTTTCCATTAGACTGGAAATATTGTAAATATTTTTTTCCAAATACTTATATAATATTTTCTCTTACGACTCATATTTCCGAAATTTAGGTTTCTATTCTATGCAAGTAGATTTATTTTGTTTTGAAACTTTAAAGATAGGATCATATACAAGGGCTGAAAAATTTATGTTGGATAAAGAATTTTATGGGATGAGAAAATCTATAAAGTTCTAAACAAAAACTCCTGGAATTTTAGATCAAATGTCGAAAATGTTAATTTAAGTATGACGAGTTACATATAATCAACACATGGTTTAAAAAAAATAATGTTTTATCAAAAATAATGCCAGATATGTAGAAAATCTTCCTAAATATACCATTTATCTAGTAAAAATACTACATCTCATTTTGAGCTAACTTAAATGACATCGGGTGTAGTTAGTCGCTGAATGGTGACTCTATTTTGATCGGCCTTTCAGCGGTTGTCATTTGTTTTTGAAATTTGTTGTCAACACCTTGATGACTGTGTATAAGATGCCCCCCAAATCGCGATCCATAGAAAATGGTTTCAACAAGAGGAACATACTGTCAGGTTGATAGAATTATCGCTATGGTCTCACTTCATTCATACATGTGTGGATTACTTTTAGAAGAAAGCAGCGTATATTTTTTTTCCAACGCAGATTTTAGGGGTGCTGCATTAGTCTTTAGGGTTTCTTTATTAGATTTTAGGGACGCTTTATTAGACTTTTCTTACGCTGTATTAGCCTTGACGGACGCAGTACTAGACTTGACAGACGCAGTATTAAACTTTACTGACGCTGTATGAGACTTGAGGGACACTGTATTAAACTTTATGTAGGCTGTATTAGAAGTTAGAGACGGTATATTAGACTTGGGATGCTGTATTAGATTTAATAGACACTCTATTACACTTTAAGGTCGCTGTATGAGACTTGAGGGACGCTGTATTGGACTTTAAGGAGGATGTATTAGACTTTAGGGACACCGTATTAGACTTGGGGACGCTGTATTACTCGTAGACTTTAGGAACTCTGTGTAAGACCTTGCGAAAGCTGTTATTAGACATTATAGACAGTGCATTAGATTTTAGGGGCACTGTATTTGACTTGGGGGACGCTGTATTAGACTTGGGGAATGCTGTATTAGATTTTATGGAAGCTGTATTATATTTTAGGAAAGCTGTATTAAGACCTTACGGAAGCTGTATTAAACATTAGGTACACTGCATTAGGCTTTAAGAACGGTGTATTAGATTTTGGGGACGCTGTATTAGGCGTTGCTAGTCAAGTGGTTAAATTAATACGATGAATAACAAGGGCAATGATGAATCACGACTCGTCTTCCTTGAATGCCCAATCCTCAAATAACCTTGCACGGAGATGTGATGTGTAACAAAGCTGAAGCTCAGATCTAGAGGCTCGCGTTCCTTTCCTGCCCCAGCGCGCAATGAGATAATCCTTAATTAAAGACTAAAGAACTTCGCACAATAACAGTTTCGAGCGCCCCCAGGTAGTCTCCTCTTTAGACAACTCGAGTAATAACCCTTCCGCCCATTTTCACTACCCCAAATTCACTTTCTAACGATTCTCTACCAAGTTTGGCAGAAACGAAAGCTTTGGAATTGATTCCTTCCCCTGCAAGATTTACTTTTATAGATCTTTATCTAAATGGCTACGTGGATAAAATCTCTGCGGTGGCGAAAAATGTTTGCATGGGAGCAACTCATTCCCAACCTCTATAACAGAAGGGAATTTTAAATTTAATCCTAGTGTAAACTTAAGTTATTTTTTGCAATATAATTAAGTAAGAGGGATAATATTTTCATTTTTAACCGCCTGTAATTAACTGAGTGAACTTTTAATGTAATTTAAAGTCTACCTATTTAAAGCATAACACAAATAAATTCAATGTCTAGTTGGTCAATAAAATAAGTTTTAAAATACCATTTAATTCCATAATGAGGGTCTCTTAAGTGTTAGGCTACATTACAAACAACACAGAACAAAACAGCACACACTACTCAAAACACAAACAAACAAACCCAACAACAAAGATATTTAAAAAAATAATTGTGAGGGTATGGAACGTACATACATGCCGCCAGACAATCGTGGGAACGAAAGAAATTTGTCGTTTGAGTAGACCTTAGTCTCCTCACTCTCTCCCCCCACCCTTCCCCCAACTGGCGACAGGAAGTAGGACGAAAGAACGCCTATCTCAGAAAGAAGCTAAAATCTTATTTGCTTTCTTTATGATACCACGGAGATTGTCCAGAAGGCGCTGCGATAAGCGAATTGTCATGAAAGGGATCTCTCTCTCGATTTCCCACAATCTGCGATATAAATAACATCGCCGTTAACCCCTCTACAGCAGTGTCCCAAATCTACTCGCGTAATCCTCACGTTGAACGAGAGTCGTTGCCGTAACGTATCGACTACCAACGCGGCGTCGAGTCAACTTGGTCGCTGTCTCAAAGTGTTCTTGGAAGTAAATCCCACCCCGCAGAGTCTGTGACGAGAAGAGTACGCTCTGTTGCTCAACGTAACTTGAGTAAGAAAAGGAACATCCAAATAGTTACTTGAAGTTACTATTTGTTACTGTCACATCCAGTTAGGAGTGAACTAACCGGAACTGCAGCCAGCAGCACCGAACCCGTCGTCTTATCCCCCCTCTCCCCGAGAACTCGTGTTAACGCCACCCGAACCACCCCGTCTGGACCTGAGTAGTCGTCTCTCCAATCCATCAATTAATGGTAATCTGTAATCCTAGTGTCCCTCTATTCTTAAATTACCTATTTAATTAACCGTGATTGATACTCCCATTGAGTCATTGTAAATCTAGACGCTTAACGTCAGTGTTTAATATTTAATCCTAAATTTGGCCTGTTAACTATTGCTAATTATTATATTTGTGTAAAGTAAAGTTTATTTTGAGTACGTGTGTTTATTTTTGGCTCCTCCCTTTTGACGTACCCTTGGCAAGACTTTAATTAAGCATCCTTTCGGCTAATTTATCCAACCTGTATTATGCACTCTTAGAATTCAACAATCCCAAACCTCCCCCCAGTAACAAGTGGGACTTTTATAGTGAGAATCCTGGCTACGGCACAACACGCCTCTAACCAGCTTTCGCACGTTCAGTAGGAATTAAAGCCTACCTATATATATATATATATATATATATATATATATATATATATATATATATATATATATATATATATATATATGATCGTAGGATTGATTCATAGGGTCAATACCACCGACTTAAACAAAAGCGGTATGTCCAGATCAAGGACTAGAATAATTATTGGACCAGACTATGAGCAATTCTACGACAATAATTAACACCAAATCCCTCTCTGAAAATGGCTACTGTTTGTAAACGATATTATGTTTTTCTTACAATTTACAAATTCTAAAAATTATAGCAAAAAAAAATTACCCCTTTTGGCTAATTAAATCAATGGACCGTCGTCCTGTTAACAAACTAATCAAAGCCTAATTATCCATACCTATTGGCTTCAGTCACCCCATTATTATCAATTTCTGACATGAATGTAATATTTTGTAATTTAATTCGCTTTGAGCAATTGCGGAGAGGGGGGGGGGGAGGGGGCTGCTGCCGACATGGACTTTGTTTGTAAGCGACTCCCAAATCCAGCGGGTTAAATTCTCCCTCCAACCACAAACTGATTCTTGTTCTCACCAGGATGAAGTATCTTGTTATGGATGAAAGGCCGCCCTGGCATTCCTGAGTGAGGATTGCATGCTGGAATTCGATGCTGAGAATTCGCGGCCGCCTTAACGCCGGAGCGCCGCGCAGCGGCTCCAAAGGAGAAGAGAGACCGGGTAGCCAGTGCGCCGCGCCCATAAAGCTCACCCGCCTAATGGAGTGAAGCTTCAGAGGAACATGTGCTTGTAATAGCCACACCCTTATTAGAGCCAATTAGAATTTGCCATTTATCCATCTGATGACTGATGGATATTCGCTGTTTATCACTTATCGTCGGGCAGCCGTTTGTCGCTCACAGAGATTTCAAATTTATCGTTGAAATGTTGTGGGTTTAAGGAACATAATTTAATTGTCCAATGTTGGGGTGGTGTCACTTTAGGCGTGAGTAGTAGTTATATCGTTTTATTCCCGGTTAAACCAGCCAAAATTCTGAATGTGTGAACACATTCCCGATATTAAGCATCATATACATTTTATTTTTTCCAGTTGTTGAAGTCAAATATGTTACACGTCATTTATTTTGTTTACTCTTATCCCATTTGTTTTCTGTTGCAATAGCGATTCGAAAGGCTTACACATTCGCGTACCTCACAGGGGCAGTTATTTTGCCTCTCGCCTCGGCCACGCTTGCCTCCCTCGCACAGTACCCCTACACTCCCACCTCTTTTCCCCCCAATATCGTCCCAACCTCTCTTCAATGGTTTTCTTATATATATATATATATATATATATATATATATATATATATATATATATATATATATATATATATATATATATATATATATATATATATATATATATATATATATATATATATATAAATATATATATATATATATATATATATATATATATATATATATATATATATATATATATATATTTAAAATCACATGACACGTGATTTTTTATAGATGTATTTAAAGGCCGAAGGAAATGAAAATTGTTAACACAACCCGGAAAAAACACCAAGGAGAATATCATATGAACCAATAAAAGCTTAAGAAGGAAAATGGGAGACGTAGAGAACTGAAATATAGGACAAACTATTTTAACCGTTATATGAAAATAAATAAAGAAGTTGGATTTGAACCTGTATCATTAAGCGACCACCCTCACACCGGGGCCTTTATGTGTATATATATATATATATATATATATATATATATATATATATATATATATATATATATATATATATATATATATATATATATATATATATATATATATATATATATATATATATATATATATATATATATATATATAGTCATATGAGTTGCTGCTGACCAGTCTAATCTTCAATTTCACGGTGAATGTAAGGACACATATGAGGCTGAGGTACATGTGATTTATATATTGAACAACGTTTCGGGCGTATCACCCATCTTCAGGTTCTAAAACATAAAGTAATCTAATACAGTTCAAGAATATTAAAAATATTAAAAATAATTAGGTTAAGACTATGTAGGTAAATCAAAAATTAGAAAATAACTCAGGATTTTAAAAGTCAAGAGAATCAAATTATCAATCTAATATATCACTATTGAGACAAAAAAAATACAAAAAACAAAAGTAAATAATTACAGTATAATATTGCTTACTGATAACTCAGGAATTTAAAAGGCAAAGACTGAAATTATTAATCTAATGTAATCACTATTGACACGAAAAAAAGAAGCAAAAACACAAAAGTAAAAAATTACAGTATAATATTGCTTACCGATGAAGTTCAGGAGAAATCACAAAGTGAAGAAATTATAAAGGATTGGGCTTAAAGAAGGATAGGAATTTGATTGGTTGGTTGTTAAATAAGAGAAGATTGGTTGGTTGTTGAATGAGGTAATTAAAATTAAGAAATAAGAAGGGGAACAGCGGTATTATCTATGTTGAGTGTAGGAGATTTTGTACGTATTAGTAGGGATTCCAAAATTCTTAGACTATATTCATTGTTATTATGACCAATTATTTTGAAGTTATCTATGGAACATTCTGTCTTGCATTGTATACTATGATTTCTAATTACAGAAGCTTCCTTCTTAGACAATATTTTACCAGTGCGATGGCTTATTCCCATGTGAGAACAAAACCTCTCTTTCACGAGCGAACCGTACTACCAATATAGGTTCCTTGCAAACAACAAGGACAAGTAAAAGCATAAACAACATGGCTGCTCATTTCTAGAGGAAGTTTGTCTTTTGACGAGAAGAAACTTCCTCTAAGAATGTTTCTGATGGCCGTATCCTTCCTATTGCAATTAAAAATACGACTTCTTAGAAGCAACCTTGTTGAATATATATATATATATATATATATATATATATATATATATATATATATATATATATATATATATATATATATATAAAGAACTCGAAATAAAGTTCGAAAGTACTTGGAATCCTCGTATTAATTTTCCCTGTGGGCTTTGTTGCATTTATTGCTTACTCACGCGATACTTTGTGAGTTTTCCACATATATATATATATATATATATATATATATATATATATATATATATATATATATATATATATCCAGAATTATTTTCAATGGCGCAATTATAATTATACTGTTAATAAAAAGGCAATGCTGTAGTTAACTAACTTCTAGATTCAGGTCTTGGAAGGAGTTCCTCTCACAGTCAATATCGTATAAGACATCGTATCGTGTAAGATATCGTATAAGACAGTCTTTCTAGCGCCAAACAAACATTTTGCGTAGCAATTGCTCTGTAGAGCTTAATTTTCAGTTGTAGGATTAGGAAAAGGAAGTTGAGGGAGAAAATCATTTCTTTAATACAAGGTTTCAAGTGTTACTTTCGCCTAATTTTTGGTACTGAAAATAGAAATTCATGAATAGACTAAGCATTTAAAGTTTTAAAAATTAAGAACATTCATATTATGGAATTTATGGAGAATTTTTTCCCGGGAATATAGAATTAAAGTTTATTGAGTTAAAATTAATGTCGGAATATTTCAATTATAGGTAGGAAACAAGTTCTCGCCCCACTTTTATTGACAATGATATTCAACGAAACAATGCAGCGAAAGAAACAATTAATGAACAATTTAATCACTGTTAATTTCGTGCACCAACTTCCAAACACGAGGGGCAGATCATGGATGCCCTTGTGAAATTCAACTGGTTTGCTATCAAAGAATTCTCTAACTGCAGTTTTTAGTTCGCCATCATTTGCGAACGTTTTGCCATTTAAAATGTTCTGAAGTTCCTGGAATAGATGTAGTCTGGCGAGTAGGCTGGGTGGGGGAGAATTCTCCACCCCAGCTCCAAGAGTTTTTCCGGGTATGATTTGCAACATGCACTCGGGCGTTATCATGAAGATGGAGAACATGGCATCAGTCAATTCTGGTCGTTGCTGCACAATAGCATCTGTCACTTGTTATATTTGTTGAAAGTATAATTGAGCGCAGATAGACTGATTGCGTTCCAACATTTGCCAGTAAATCACTGCCTTCAAATCCCAACAGACACAAACCATAAGCTCTTTTTGATATTGGTCTGATTTTGCCTCAAGTTATGCAAGTGCACCTTTGTCTGTCCAACTTCTTTTGCGTGCCATGTTCGAGTGCTGATACCATTTCTCATCTGCCGTAACCTCTTTGTTAAGCCAATCAAAACGACGTTTCTTGGAGAGTTGTATCATGCAAAAGTCTACGCGGCGCTGACGATCGAAGTCGATCAGTTTACGTGGAGGCTATACGTCCAGTTTGTTGACATTGCTAATTTCCTCTAAATGATGAAAAATGGATGTATACCTAATACTAAACTCTTCAGCTAGCTTGCGTGATGTCAGATGTGGATCAGCTTTGATAAAGGTGCACAAATGGTCGTGTCAATAAGTGAGGCTCGCCCACTTCTTGGCTGATCATAGAGATCGAATTGGCCACACTGAAACTTCTTAAACGAATCATAGGCTGTGTGACGACTTATTGTCTTCTCCAACTCCTATTGATACGAAGTTGCGATTAGGGAGCGTTTAGGCCGGACTTGTAATCATACAGTAAAAGAGTACGTTGCTGTTCGCGAGAGAGAGTCATTTGGTGGGTAATTTTTAAAACTTTAGATAACATAAAAAGGGTGTCCGACTAATTACTGTGTAGTGGCCTAGTCTTTTCTAGGCCTCGCTTGAAAGTGCATAGTGGCCTAGTCTACCTAGGCTCAAGGTCACTGTGCACTTTCAAGCAAAGCCTACATTTACTAGTCCTACACCCTATATAAATCAATAAATAAACTTTTTTAAAGAAAAGGTTGTGCAGGAACTTTATTTCCAACCTAATAGTAAAATTTAGTTATATAGATTTTGGATGAAACACGATATGCACATCAAGAATAAACTAACCTTATCCAATTAGTTGTAAACGGAAGACTTGGGAAAGCGCGAGGAGCATAAGAAGAAAAAGAGTATTAGGAGTTTGGTTAATATTTTATAGCAGAAGTAGTGGATGGGAATAAGAATCTAAATTTAGAGAATGGGAGAGGTATTTCATGAATATCCATTCCTGACTTCGCAAAGAGACAGTATCAAGGATGGTTTTCAAAATTTTTAAATGTTCTAAGTTAACATCGGTGTTCCATTTAATAGAATGTAACCGAACATACGAGAACTCATTCTTAGAAAGAACTTTCCCATTCCTTGGCCAATTCCCATATGGAAACAAAACCTTGCCTTTAGTGAGCGCACCGTACAATATATAGAGCTCTCAGTCTGTTGATCTATTTTTCAGATTTTTCTATAGTTTGTTTGTTTTTTTGTTTTTTTTTTCTCACCACAATCAGCGAAAGCTAAATTGCTCTTCTTTTTTTATTTCTTATTGCTACTTAAATTCTTTCTTTGTTTGAATAAGTGATGGAGTTTGGGGATGAAAGTGAGCATGAGTGTCGGAATGTATGCATTGGTTGTGGTGTATTAGGTGAGGGGTATACATGTGTTGTATGTGGGCGGCGTGAATGCATTGTAGATTTAGAGGGGATGAGAAGGCAGGATTTAGACAGGATATGTAGGCTGGAGGGGTTAGTTGCTGAGCTCAGGAGGGAACTTAGTGTTAGGCCTAGAGCTGGGAATAGGTTAGGTGGTGAGGTAGGCCAGTTAGATGTTTCAGGTGAAGGTAGAGGGCCAGTGGAGGAGGTAGGATGTGATAGTTCTAGTGATGTTGAAGTTAGCCCCCTTAGATTAGTTAGAAATAGGCCTAGTGAGGATGGGGGACAGTGGAGAGTGGTTAGGAAACATGAAGCTAGGGAGGCTTCTCCTGTTCTTTGTGAGAATAGGGTTGCCTCTGTTGAGGTGGTTAGCCAGGGGGAGAATAGGTGTGTGAGTCAGAGGGACACAGATCCTATTAGCTTGACTAATAGATTCAGTGCCCTAAGAGAGGAAGTAACTGGAAGTGATATGACTGATGGGGGTGGGGGTGGAGTTCGAGTGACTGGTAGTTTGAATGAGAATAGGAGTGGGGATGGAGTTAGGTCTGTGGGGGTTAGGAATAGGAGTCTGACTGAAGTGCTTGTGATGGGTGATTCGCGAGTTAGATATTTAGATAGGAAGTTGAATGCAAGTAGATTGAATGGTTTGAGGGTGTGTTTGCCGGGTGCTGGAGTGAGAGATCTGTCTGATAGGTATGAGGAACTGGTGTCTGGCTGTGCAAGGGATGCGGTTGTGATTACACATGTAGGAGTGAATGATGTGAAGAAAGTGGGTGCATGTGAGTTACGTGAGAGGTACAAGAGGTTGATTGAAAAGGTGAAAGAAAGTAGAATGAAAGGTGTTGTGACAGGTGTGCTTCCAAGAATGGATGTTGGGGTAGAATGGATGTCTCGTGCAATTGGGCTGAATGATTATGTGAAGAGGATGTGTGAGATGGAAGGTGTCATGTTTGTGGATGTGTGGGATAGGTTTGTTGGAATGAAAGAAATGTATGCGATGGATGGACTGCATTTGAGTAGGAGGGGGGTAGATGTGTTGTGGGAGGAGTATGATCGTGTTATTAGGTCTTTGCGGGCGGGAAACTAGATACTAATAGTGGTCAGGGAATTATGAGAGGACATTATAGTACTGAAAGTAGAATGGACTTGGCAGATAACAGAAATAGGTTCCAAGGCGATAGAGGTGAGGTCATTCAAGTTTCAAGAGGTGCTTCAGGGATAGGGGGGTTAAATTGTTTCTATACAAATGCTCGTAGTCTTAGAAACAAGAAGGATGAGCTATTTAGTTATATTAGCAATGAGGATATAGATATATTATGCGTTACTGAATCATGGGTTAATGAAATAGAATTTAGTGACACTATAAGTGAATTTGATTTTCAGGGCTATAATATGTACATTAGTCAAAGGACAGGTAGGATTGGTGGAGGAATAATTATCTATATAAAAAACAACATTGTTTCAAGTTTAAATACTTCAATAAAGCAGGATGGAGTTGAGTCACTTTGGATAGATATTAGGTTCAGTAAAAATAGAATGGTGCATTTGGGAGCTTTTTACACGCCACCTGGGCAGACTGATGATATAGATGAACTAATGATAAGGGAAATAAGTAAGGGATGTGAAACAGATGCAGTTATTATTGGGGACTTCAACTTAAACTCTGTGGACTGGGAAAATATGATAGGTAGGGATAGAATAAGTGGCAGGTTCATAGAATGCTTTGAGGATAATTTTTTGAATCAATTTGTTAACGATTCAACGAGGGGGGACAATATATTAGATTTAGTACTTTCTAACAGTGATCATTTAGTTCAAGAATTGACTGTTGGGGAAGCATTGGGAAATAGTGACCATCAGATAGTTCGTTTTAACTTGGGAATTGAGAAGGGTAAAATAACTGAGAATGCTGAAAAAGTTCCAAATTTTCATAAGGGAGATTATGTAAGACTTCGAAGCTTGCTAAATTTGGTAGACTGGGATATAGAATTCAGAGGTAAAAATGCTTATGGGATGTGGGATACTTTCAAGCATATAATAAATGTAGTCCAAGAACAATGTATAACAATGAAGGCCATTAGGAACAAAAGTAGGAAACCATTATGGTGGAATCAGGAGATAGCTAGAAAAATTTCAGAGAAGAAAAGGGCATATAAAAAATTACAGGTAGAAAATAATATTCAAAATTTAAGTGATTATAGAATGGCTAGGAATGAGTTAAATAAGATTATAAAGAAGAACAAAAGGGTGTCAGAAATTAAATTAGCTCAGGATAGCAACAAAGATCCTAGAAAGTTCTTTAGTTACTATAAAATTAATAACAAGTGTGGCAGAGTTAAAATAGGACCTATCAAATATGAAGGGTTTGTGAGAGAAACTGATGAGGAAATAGTTGAGGTACTAAATGGTCATTTTGCATCAGTATTTACAAACGAGAAACTAAATAGTCCTATGTATAGTACTCATAGGTCAGGAAAAGAAGTGTTTACTAACATTTGTGTGGATCGGAGGATGATAAAAGGACTAATAGGTGATTTAGATACTACCAAGGCCTCCGGCCCTGATAATATTCATTCTAGGATACTTAAAGAAGGGGTAGAAAGTATCTCAATAGCTCTGGACAAGTTATATACTAGGTCATTGGAATATGGAGAAATACCCGATGATTGGAAGAGAGCGAATGTAGTCCCCATTTTCAAGAAGGGTAGTAAAGAGGATCCAAATAACTTTAGACCGGTTAGCCTAACTCCTGTAGTCTGTAAAATTCTTGAGAAAATAGTTAAAAAAGGGATTTGCCAACATCTAGAGAGGGAGGGGTTAATCAGCGATGCTCAGCATGGGTTTAGATCAGGTAGATCATGTTTGACTAACTTACTAGACTTTCTCGAGTTTGTAACAGATCAAGTAGATAAGGGAGAGAATGTAGATATAATTTACTTAGATTTTAGTAAAGCATTTGATAAGGTACCACACAGGAGACTAGTTCATAAATTAAAAATGATTGGGATATGTGGGGGTGTTTCAAATTGGATAGCTGAGTGGCTGAAAGACAGGAAGCAAAGGGTAGTGCTAAATGGTGTAAAGTCAGAGTGGAGGGATGTTATCAGTGGGGTTCCTCAGGGATCAGTTCTCGGTCCATTATTATTTGTCATCTATATAAACGATCTTGGGGAGGCAGTTAATAATAAAGTGTCAATTTTTGCGGATGATACCAAATTAGCAGCTGTAGTTAAAGATATTGATGATAATTTTAAAGTGCAGGGGGACTTAAATAAATTGTTATCCTGGGCACATAAGTGGCAAATGACTTTCAACCTTGATAAGTGCAAAGTTATTAACATGGGAAAAGATAATAGAGAATTTAACTATGAAATGGATGGGCATTGGCTGAGCTCAGTAGAGGATGAGAAAGATCTAGGAGTAGTAATAGATAAGTCATTAAGGTTTTCTAAGCAGTGTATTGAAGCAAGAAATAGGGCAAATAGAGTGCTGGGTTTTATCAAGAGAAATGTCAGTTACAAAAGTAAGGAGGTTATTCTTAAACTCTATAACTCTTATGTTAGGCCACATCTAGAGTACTGTATACAGGCATGGTCCCCACATTTTAGACACGATATTAACCTTCTTGAGTCAGTGCAACGGAGGGCAACAAAGATTATTCCTTTCCTGAGGCACCTTGAATATGAAGATAGACTGAGGGTATTAAATATGTTCTCGTTCGAAAGGAGGTGTGTGAGAGGGGATATGATTGAGCTCTTTAAAATTTTTTCCGGGATAGATAAATTGGATGTTAGCAAGTTTTTTGAGTTAGATGATGGAAATCGGACTAGAGGTCACCACTTGAAAATTAAAAAGCAAGGGTGTAGGTTGGATTTAAGAAAATATTTTTTCACCAATAGAGTGGTAGACTTCTGGAACAAATTGCCGCAGAGGGTAGTAGGTAGTCCAAATCTAAATGTATTTAAGAGTAGGTTGGATGAGTTTATGGGAAGGGAAGGTTGTGATGGTTCCTAAGTTTTGTATATATTAATATTGTTTGTATATATCTATAGCTGCATGATTTAGTTCTTGACAAGCCTTGATTGGTGATACCCTTGTTTCTGGATGCAATCCTCTGGATGTAGTTTTCCTGGGAGTTTGGGTGCCTTGAAAAAGAGGCCGCTTGACTCGGATGACCTATGATGAGCCCTTGTGGCTTTTGTCATCCGTTATATTATATTGTGGGGGACTTTGATTTTGTCTTCCCCTGGTGATGGTGCTTTTTGTGGGTGGGTTTTGACGGAGGCGGATGACCTTTGATAGGCCCTTGTGGCTTTTGTCATCCGTGTAATTATGTTATGTTATGTTATGTTATCTGTAGTTAGAAAATTCGTATATGACGGAGCACTTCGCATCTCGTGTGGGATTCCCTTTCCTTACAATTAAAATAATATCCTATATGGTGTTATTTATAAAAATTATCTTAGAAATGGTATGGAAAAGGAACAGCTTTAATTTATTTATTTTTTTAGTTTAAATAACTCATACATATTTTGAAAAACAACGTAACGCATATCTTTACAGAGAGTTTGGAATTTCAATTTCGGTTGGTAAATGTTATTTAAAAATTTAGCTGTGGTCCTCTCCATCAGAGACAGGAAAACCGTTTCTTTTGAAACATTTGAAATACCTTGCGTAAAACAACAAGCAAGACTATATCTAAACGCATTTAAACTAACTGTAACTAGAAACTTGCCAACGTGCAGCTTTAACTTGGAAGGTTTATAAGACGGAAATCAATTTTAGACACCTTAGTATATAGCATTTATAAAAAAGAAAACTAGCAAGATCCTGAGCGCTTTCGTGTATTACAACATCTTCAAGGTACGAACAAAGATTTTTTTATCATCGTATTTTAATTCCTTGATACCGGTTTCGGGTAGGAACCCATTCTCAAGGACCTAAAGTTAGAAGAACATATTCATAAGAAATTTGTTGAATTGTTATCAGATTAAAAAGAAATCATATGGAGAATATGAAGCAAAAGTGATAGGAGTATTCATATTGGGCATAAGGAAATCTGTTCTCATGGACTTTTAAGTAGGAAATTGCACATAAATAGTTTTTAAAATCGAGAATAAAAGGAACAATTGGGGATTGTTAAATAATGGAAATGCAGGTGGTTTAACCGAGAGTGAATGCGAAATATGTGTTTATTTTTTAAACAGAACCTGAGACTGACGTGTTTTGAGCGTCTCCGCTGTACAAAAGGGAGATAATAATGGAAACATGGGAACGATATGGGTTGGTTATGGTAGGAGTGGTTTTGGCATGTATGGTTTGTGCGGGTATTTATAGATGTAGTAATAGTGTCGAGTTCAAAGTGTGGTTTGTAAATTTAATGTAAAGGCAGAAATTAAATATGGCGAAAGCCCGCATAACTTGTATTTGCTCTTTATTTGTATGCGAAATGGATAGAGCCTTTAAATTGCGAACGGGCGCGAAGATATGGTATACAAATCCCTTGGAAGTTCAGAGCCTGGAAGGAGACTTGGTTTGATTGGGTGACGCTTTGGGTACATTTGAGTCACTGTGCCTAGTAGCTTAATGGCAGAACATCTATCTGCCCGTCAATCAGCTGACCCGGGTTCAATTCCAGGCGAGGATAATTCAAACCTTTGCCCCATGGCATTATTTCTATATTCTCAGTATTGATTGACTGCATTGTGACGTCCTTTGATGTCTTTGAACCTTGGGTTCTTCCAATGTTCATTTCTTTTGACTTTACGTAAAAATTTCTCTTCACTTCTACTGTATTGTTATATGGTGTGTATTATAAGGTCTCTGCATCTTTCTTTCGGTCTTCAAAAGTTTTTTGCAGAAATTAAATATTGCGAAAGCTCTGTGGTGTTATTATCACCCGCATAACTTTTATTCGCTATTTCTTTGCTTTTCCGAGAAAAAGATTATTCCGTTTTCTCTTTCTAAGCTTGATTCATTTCAGTATCTCGCGAGTTCATGAGATATATACATTATATATATATATTGGAAATAGGCCATTTTTTTATGCAGGATTCATTAAAGTCCACAGCGAGGACTGCCTTGTTTTTAATTCAAATTGCACCTCCTTAATAGCTTTAACTATAATTTCAATTGATGTCTCTAGGCGAGGAAAATTACTCGGAAGAGGCCTGACCTTTTCCTGTCATTAATGGGACGCACAAAAGATAGTTTCCAAAACAAAATTAACAGAGCCTCACCAAGGAAAGAAAATGCACATATATGAGCGTAGAATAAACGTATGTAGGTTCCTCAAATTTAATGCATGAAAGTCAAAGGAATAAAATTTCTTCTTCTAATAATAATATATATATATATATATATATATATATATATATATATATATATATATATATATATATATATAAATATATATATATATATATATATCCAAAAAAGTACAGTAGCGTACGTGTAACTATAGTGATAAAACTACAGTAATAGGACTAATTTTATATGCGAAACCAAACCAGGTTTCGACGGAAACATCCGTCATTGTCAGTCGCTGGTGGACGATATATATATATATATATATATATATATATATATATATATATATATATATATATATATATATATATATATATATATATATATATATATATATATATATATATATATATATATATAATCTATTATAATTATATTTTAGCCTTTTATTTTTTATTTAATATATTGTGAGTAGCTTCAAAAGCGATTGCAATATTTAACTTATTATTCGCATTTTTTACTGATCGTGTTTATTTTGGGGGGTCCTTTCACACAATGCCAACGAGTAACTTTGGTGGCCGCTACACCAGTGGTCACGAGGAGAGGGTGGCAAAGTTTATCCTAAGCATCTTCTTAGGTCCTAAAATTGCTTGGTTAAATTCGGAGCTGCAAAGCACGTTGTAATCTAATGAGAATTCATCGCGATCTTATAAGTTACTTGTCTACTAGACCATTCCTTTGTCGTCGCTTCTTTTAACCCACATTACTGATTTTATCGTAATATTAAATAAAGATTTACCCCCCAAATTATATTAATGTCATATTTGTAAGAGAAAAATAGCTACATCTTGCAATCGTTTTACTATTCTCCTTACTCATGTATGCATATGCTCACAACGAAATGTTGAGGTAGAGGAAAGGAAAAAAAACCCGTTGCCCCCAAATGGGAAATAAAGAAAGTAATGAAAATAAAAAAAATTCCTGATCCGTTACATTTGCATTAATTCTGATTGATTTAAACCAACGCCCCAGAGAGAGGCTGATTCGCCCTGATCTAAAGCTATGATTTATGGCTGCCGGAGAGAGGATTTGAGGTCGACAGGAGGCGGATATTTACTTTCCTTTTAAGATAATGAATGGTCGAGAATATGGGGTGGGGGGTGGGGGATTTCTTATTTCCGGGAATAAATTATGTTCCATTTCATACAGCAAAATCCAAATTTGTTCGAAGGAATAGTGAAATACGGCCAAATTTCAGCTGAGTAAACACAAGTGAAAATGAGTAAAATCCAGCTATAACAAATATTCCTCAGAAAACAAGGCTAAGTGGGTAAACAAGATAAATTAATTTGATTAAACTGATAAGGAATGAAGATGTGAGGATAGTGAAACAATTAAAGGGGATGAGGAGTCGTCGAGAGGAAGGTAAGTTTGATTTAATCTTATTGGACAAAAATACGGGAGGGACTTCAAGGTAAAGATGGTAAAAGCTGTCCCTAAACCATGCATGCATTTTTTTAAAACAATTATAACAGACTAACCCACTAATGTATTCACATGATTTTTATTTACTTTTATATATGAATATATGCACAGTGAATGATAGTTTAACTTGTTTGAAACATGTAAATATTCAACAGTCTACCATTGGAATCAATGCGCTACTGCCTATTTAATTCACTGATTGACAGAGTTTAACAAAAATGTTTGTTGATATTTTTTAAATGACCCCATCAAAACACTCAAATGGGTTCAAATCTGGTGAACCTAGTGGATACTCGATACTACTTCTGTCGTTCGATCTGTAGTGACCGGCGTGTACGTCCAAAATAGGACACACGCGAGAGTCGCTACACACATAAAGTACAGAGAGAGAGAAAAGTAAAGTTAGCGCCGTTTACGAGAAAGTCACACGGTAGTAAATGGAGCACATTTATCTCTGTTAGAGTTGGTCGAGACAATCTTAGGCAAACATTATAATCAAAGCAGAATCCAAATAAACCGGATACTTATCACCACAGAGGATTTTACCCAATAGTCAGAGTGCCTTCCTTCTCAATATGTTCGGCAGTAGCCATTCAAAAGTTGAGTTATGTTAATACCGACCAATCAACAGGCCGGTACATAAGAGGGAGGTGTGGCTTAAATTGAATATATAATTGTGTGAAGCCAGAACAAAGGATTACTATTTTATATAGCAATATATCGCTTTATATATCGTTCAGTCCGATCTCTCGGATTTGCGTAATTCATCTTTGTATATAGTCATGTACATAACGCAGACATTAAGGTATAACTCTTAAAGGCTCTATTCGTCCGGCCTCCTTTATACTTTGCCCACCCTTGACTTCAAACTTAAATTATGTCTTAACTTAGAACTTAAAACTTGATTAAAGAACTTTTGTAAAGTGCAATAAGATCTAGTTCAATTATAATTCTATTTTTGCTTTGTTGGCTTCAATATCCTGACGTTCCTCAATCTTCCTTTTTCAAGGCCTTATAAATGGGAAAAACAGCCGTTGCGCATTCTCCTCCTTAATCGCAATTCCTCGCGATTACATAACTCCCGAAATACCAGTGTTCTACCCTGATATGGTCTATTCCCATCCTCCGGGCTATTTGACCCCGTCGCTAGAATAAGACCGCCCCTTGGCTTAGGGCACCCCATAGCAATCAACAAATAACTCTCGTGGGAAATAAGGAAGGGCAACGCAAACCAACCAGAGCATCCGTATCAACCGGAGTCCTTGCCAAAAGATTACGCGATAACTCGGTAATCTATCACCATTACTGGCAACCAGCGACCCCCTTCCAAGGCTCTTGAGTTGTCCTCACAATTACCTTCAAGCTTTCCCCATAATTAGGGACGACCTTCAAGAACGCCCCCCCCCCATAGATCTACCGATTATTAAATACTTCATTAAGACTGTTCCTAATATCTTGGTTGTAATGAGAAGGTAGCTATGACAAAAAACTCTACCATCGAAAAAGAATGGGCCAACCAAACCTTAGAAGGAAAAACTACACCAGAAAATTATACCCGGTAAATTTACGTTCTACATAAATGTGTAGATTTTCTTATGATCAATATGTGCAATTATGACTATTAATTATACCATTCAACTTAAATGTTGCCTCATCAGACAACGAACTTTTCTCCGCATATTAGCCATCTTCTATTTTTAGTCGCCTGCGAATCTATTCGGTCGGTCAGACGGGTCCGTTTTGCTTTTTTTTTGTAATAACATCATAATATTCGGCCGATTCTAGCAAAATTTAAAACCCTTCTGTTGTCTTACATTCTCTTTCGAATAATATAATTGCCAAAATCTTCCCAAGGTTAGTCCGGGAATTATTCTGCTTTGGCAATAACATCATAACTATTGGGCCGATACTCTGCTAGACTAGACTAGGCTATAATATGCTATACTCAGCTAGGCAAGCCAAGAATAGGCTATACTATGCTAGGCTATTATAGGCATGGCTATACTATGCTAAGCTATGCTAAGATATAATGGACAAGGGTAAGATATACTATGCTATAATATGCTATGCTAGGATAGCATATAGTATGTTAGGCTAGACAATACTAAGCTATGCTTGACTAGGGTATAATAGGATAGTAGAGGCGATAGTTCTCTAGGATAGTTAATGCTAGGCTATGCTAAGCTATACTAAGCTAGACAGGGCTATACTATGCTATGCTAGGGTAGACTAAAGTATAATAGGCTATGTTAGCTATGCTAGGTAATATCATGTTAGGCTACGATAGGCTAGCTAACCAGGGCTATAATAGGCTAAGCTATGCAAGGTTATTCTAGTCTAGGGTATAGTATGCTATACTAGTTTAGGATATACTAGGCTAGGGTATAATATGATGCGCTTAGCTATATTATGTTAGGTGTGGTTATGCTAGGATAAGCTATACCAAGCTAGCCTAAAGTATGCTAGTTTGTCCTCGAAACTCTTCGCAAAACTGTATTCTGTGATCCGGAACATCCTCGTTGATGTCATATAATAATCTCGGACGAAATATTTCCATTCAGCATTCGTCAGAATTGGGTGGACACTTGTCTTACTTTTTCTTGCTTGACGAGCACAGTGTCTGGCAGATTTTCTTGATGATCAGATGAATGAATGCTTGTAGAATTTCATCCGTAGAATTTTCATTTGTTGGGCTCTTTGGATGCAAAGTCGCTTGTTTGTCCACATCATGCACAATACTGTATGCATCATATTTCTCAGATACTTAAGATGCTAGGTCGAGAGTTCAAAATTTGTCTATCTACTGTTGTCGAACCTTTAATGTCTTCTTAACTTTAAAATTCGACAATAGTATCTATTTTCGTTGTTCAAATGCTAAGGGTACACTTCTATTAGCCAAGTTTACTATAGGCAGGCAAGGCTATTAATAATTTCGCCTTTGTATCTCCTTACGCTATAGGATATAAAAAATAAATTAAAATCTTCTGAATTTGTTAGTGGGTTCGCTGGTTATAAGTTTTTCAAGATGTATACATGGTTTTAGGGCACACTGTATATGGTAGGAAGTAAAATTAAGATATTACCAACATTTTTTTTATTTGGAAATATAAGGGTGCATTTTATGTCTCTCAACAAAGAAATCAACACAAATATTCCTGACAAAGGATTTAATGGAAGAGGAATAAAGCTCAGATTTTTTTAGCACGAAAAATGATCTAAAAATAGAATTGTAAATATAAATGGACCTTAACTTATCGAAATAACTTTTTTGCGGACTTTTACATTCATCAAGAAGAATACGAGTACACAAACTACATTAAATACTAAATCATGCGTTATAAACAAAATAACTTTATTCTAATTCGAAGAAACATAAAACGACCTGGAAAAAGGTCGTATTCCAAGGGAGAAAGACGCTGTTTACATGGACCCATGGATAAGGGAGTTTGGCTGTACTAAATATAATATCAATCCCTCCACCCACACCAGTTACCCTAGCAACTAGGGCATATAGGACAAAGAAAACACCAATTCACTCTTGCTGAAGGACAAAATATTCAGAAATAAATGTTATTATCAAAAGCAGCAAAACGCACGATTGATCCTTACTGGAAAAATTACACCAAGCCAGCCGTATTCGCAGCCTATTCGGACAGTCTCTCTTACCATTTCATTCATAATTTTAAATGAGATATTTTACAAAAGTGTCAGAGGTTCCCGAAAATAGCACATAACAGCCAACTAACCAACAGATATCCACGCTACAAATTTCAAAATAGAGACCCAAGAAGCTAGACAAAAATAAACAATTTAAACAATGTATAGTAACAAACTTAATATAATACATCTAAACACAAACGCCTGTCAAACAAAGAGAGTGATGCTTGCCTCTCTCTTCAGGGAGATCGATACCGACATTATTCTCATAATGGAACACAGCGCATATACGGAACAGGAACAAATAAAAATATGGAACTCCCTCACGAGCACCAAGTATTCTGGAGCGGGAATTAAAGGTATTAAGTTCAAGCAAATAAGAACTTGGAAATAAGGAATCACACTTCGCGATAGAGTTAGAAATGGAGTTTTGGAAAATGGTGACCGCCACGGAGAACCAGCCTCCGAGGCGATCATATTTGCACATTCCCGCTCTCACGACCATCTTTAGCAAAAGGATTTCAGCCATATTCATTGGTGACCTCAATGCAAGATGTCAGGAATCTGGCAACAAGGCGATGTACTTAGCGGGGCGATGTTTATGTACCCTCCTTGACAGGAACATTTGCCAAAACCTCGGGGCGAACTTCCCCACCTTTATAACAGTGATCAACCTCCTAGCCTGATATTTCATTAGCCAATTTTCTTCTAGACTTTAATTATTTATGTAACCCATAGTAATCCCTATTTAGATTACTGATATCCACAAAAAGAAATATTACAAATCTGATTGGGAAAAATATAGAGCGTGCGGCTGCAGGTCCTGACTTATCCTAACACCCCCACAAACAGCCATCCCCTTCCTCGGTTTTGCCCTACCGATCCGCAAAACTTATTGCCCGCCTCTCTATAATAATGTAAATGATCCCCGCAGTTATTTACTGAGCTTATTTTTTCGTTTGTCGAAACAGTACTCGTGTTTCCAGCCGTTTTCGCTGATATTCTCTCTATATATTCAACTAGAACTATGTTTTGGCGCAAAAAATAACTTTTCTTCTGCATGAAGCAATAGCACTGCTGACTTGGTTTTGAGACCTGTTCTTGGGAAATTCGGGGTCACTGAGTTTAAAAATGATAATAGTTTTCTTCTATCACGTCAAGTTTTTTTATTTATGGTCTGGTCCATATTGGTCCCACTCATAGTAGCAGGCTATCTTACGACCAAGTGAACGGAAGTGGAGGCGTTTGGTATTCTTATTTTATTTTATCTATGTATTTAGACTTTACTTTATGCATATTTAGATATATAAAGCAATTGTGTATAATATACTTTTGTGTTTTTTCAGATGTTTTATGAAATAAAATTCAGGAGTATGGCCTCATTATGAAGGAAATTTTTTAATTCTCCTGAGGAGTTTTGCTATATATGTGGTTGTTTTACTGCAACAACTCAAAGAATGAACATTAGTATCTTTGTGAAAAGAGCATACTTGGCTTATTTTAAGTTTAAAGTAGGTGATCAGGATAAACCGTGGGTCCCGCACAATGTTTGTGAAACATGTGTCTAAAATATACACCAATGGGCAAAGGGCACAAGGAAACAACTAGGATTTGGCATTCCTATGGTGTCACGGGAGCCCCCCAAAACATGTAAACAATTGCTACTTTTGTCTCACAAAAACCTCTGGTTAAAGCAAGAAAACGCGACATAAAATAAGTTAGCCAAATCTTGATTCAGCAAATCGTCCACTGCTTCATTCGGATGAAATTCCAATACCTGTATTCAAGGAACTTCCTTCTCTCGACAATGTAAGTGATATACGTGAATCTGATGTAAGCAATGAACTTGACAGTGATCCAGACTTTGCACATACATCGACCCAAGAACGTGGAAACCTCAGCTAATTAGAACTGAATGATTTAGTTAGAGACCTAGGCCTATCAAAAGAGTTAGCAGAAGTGTTAGCTGATAGACTTAAAGAGAAGAATTTGTTGCAGGAAAAAACAAATATAACTTTTTATCGAAACAGCGAGAGAGATCTCTTAGAATTCTTTAAAATTGAAGATTTTGTTTACTTTTGTGACGTGGCGGGACTGTTAAACGCGACGGGTGTTTCAGAGTATGATCCAAGTGTATGGAGACTTTTTATAGATAGTTCAAAGAAGAGTCTAAAATATTTGTTACTCCATAATGGAAACTTGTTCGGTGCGATTCCTATTGGGCTCTCTGTGCATTTAAAAGAGAAGCATGAATTCAAGATCTGTATTAGATTTATTCCAATATGATGACCACAAATTGATCGTATGTGTGGATCTGAAAATGGTAAATTTTTTACTTGGCCAACAAGGAGGCTGTCAGAAAGAGAGAGTAAAATTGTCACGAGGAACAAGAAGCTCTACGAGGTAAAGGAACGCCGAGCCAGACAGTGGGAGAATCGAACTACTTCCGCTGATAAAAAACAGAAGCATGGACCGTCGGCAGTGCGGAGAAAATGCCGCCCGCCTCACTGCGCGATATCTCAAAACCTCGCCAGGATTCCCCCTTCCCTGGCGTTGTGTCTGATTAAGAAGAAGCCTTCCGTGGCCTTAGGCAAATCGCTTCCGGTTGGGCCATATTTAACCTCAGTCACAGACCGTGCACAGGCAATATAGGCCCGTCTTTTAGAACGAGACACGACTATTTCTCGATTCGTCTCCGTCTCCCTCCTCTCTCGGGCGCGAAAGCAAGAATTCAGTCCGAAGGAAGACAACCCCAGTAAATTGGCGATTCGTGGAATCGTCTCCGTTCTCGTCTGGCGCGAATACATCCTCGAATATTAATTCTCGAGTTTTAAAGCATTGATTGCGACCAACCTGTACAATTACCCCCCCCCCCCTCCCCCGCCCCGTCGTTTTCCAAATGCCTCAAACCCCAAAGCTAGACTCGCGACGACTTAAATCGTGGATCTGAATCCAGTCATCCCGTGAATTGTTTGTTCGTACATTGGCTCATCCGAAGCCGTTCGCTGACTCCCAACTGAGTCTATTCACTCAACCGAAACCCTTAGTCAGAGAACTGTAAATAACGATTATTCATTTTCATTGCGTTTCCATCTCATTTTATTTGTATATAGTGTTTTTGTAATTAGTAAAGTTTATTTTTGCACTGCAACTTTCTATATCCAGAACCGCTAAGCATTCATCATTATCCTAACGGCCAATCGCACTCACTCCTGTAATTGTGTAATTCCAAGCACGTGTCCGGAATCTCGATTCCCCCACTACTTAGCTTCCCCCTCGTCTGGCTCGATCAGAGATGAGCGAAGGTCACACCTCCAAATTTGACCTCACCCCCCGGGATATATATATATATATATATATATATATATATATATATATATATATATATATATATATATATACCACTGGTCAATCTACGGCAGAGGCTATACAAAATATCCTTGTTTCCTGTGTTTATGGGACAGCCGAGCCAAGGACAAACATTGGGAACAGAAACTCTGGCCAGTCAGAGAAAGATTGACTGTCGGGAAGATGAATATTATACACCAACCACTCGTTAAGCGAGAGAAAATAATCTTCCCACCCCTTCATATTAAACTAGAGCTGAAGAAACAATTTGTGAAAGCTCTTAATGTGGAGGGTGACTGTTTCAAATTCATATGTACACTATTTACTGGCTTAGGTTATGATAAAATTAAGGCTGAGTTTTTGATGGGCCACAAATCCGAAAGTTAATGGAAAACCAAAACTTCTCGAGTTCGATGACTGACTTAGAAAAATGAGCATGGGATTTATTTGTGGCTGTTGTGAAAGGATTTCTTGAAACAAAAAAGCGCCTAACTACGAGGATTTGGTAGATACATTACTTGATAGCTTTTATCGTTTAGGCTGCATGCAACATGAGCAGAAAAGTTCCTTTCCTCAATAGCCATCTTGGTGAATTTCCTGCTAATCTTGGCAACGTGAGTGATGCAAACGGAAAGTGTTTTCATCGAGATATCAATATTATGGAAGATAGATATCAAGGCCGATGGAACATAAACATGATGGCAGACTACTGTTGGAGTATTCACCGAGACTGTGTAGACATCAAACACTACAGACACTCTCGCAAGCGGAAATTTATTTCATGAATGTATAAGTATGTTTACGATTGCTTGTGTTTTCTACATTATATTATAAAAATAACCTGTAATAGGTGATGTTATTTTACAATTCATTTATCCTTTCAAATTCTGTTGACATTTTATGTTATGGTTTGAAGCTATAAGACTTAAGAAACTATCCTTACCGAGTAAATACATGCAGTACGTCGTTTAATAGCAATACACTATATAATGAAAACGTGATGTGTTACAAAAACAAATAAATGCCATATTTGAAATTAGCACGTCAAAATTAGTTAAAAACAACCGAGTGTAATGAACACAGAAACTCGGTTCGGCGGAAGTTTAACCGGACTTGTACCGACGCTCTCAGAAAGTACTTGGACAACGAATAGGGTAAACAAGAGGTCAGGAGAATTTCATTAATCGATCAGATGAGAAAAGAGGTAGCAATAAGGAAAAAGAAGTGTTTGTTTTGTAGAAAGTTGTGAAAATAATTGAAGAATGTTTTTTCTGAACAAAAGTCTATTACGGTGTCTGAGGAAAGAAATACCGAGTTCGATGGCCAAGTTTGTTTGGGCGTGTATGTGTTGTTAATTTTAATTCTGCATATTAATTCTTATTATAACGAACGCACTTACTTCTACAAATACTGGAAGGAACTATGCAAAATCAGTTTAATCAACGAATGGCTTCGAATATATAAAATTAATTACACATTATAATGTTTGAAGTGACTTTATGAAGAAAGAATTGGAAGGCAAAAAAAATGTAGTTAGAATATATAGAAATATAATCATAAGTCAGGTAAATGTAGCAGGAGTTTGAACCAGAAAGGTAATGGAATTCTCTACATGGGAAGGATTCTTGTTCTGGACACATTCCTAAATATGTAATACTAAGGTAGATTTAAATTAATCCAGTTAAATATATTTCACATGTAAATATCAATACTGCAATTGAACGCTAAAGCCATGCATTAAAATGACATCGTAACTAACCCCAGGCACGGATCAGCTTTGTTTATCCTGTAATGTGAAATCTAGGAATATTGAGTCGAATTGATTATTTGGTTTGGTATGAAGTAATCATGAATTCTTTTTCATTTTACATTTTACATTTTTAATTTATTCGACGCCTGCATAACCCAACATGAGTGACATTTTCGTTTCTTCATACCAGTGAAGCCAATGTAGCATTCCAAATACATGCAAACATTCATAGAGATCTTTCTGAGACTCTCAAGACAGTTTGGATTACGATTTTTATATGTTTTAATTTAAAAGTACCTGTAATTTTTGCTCTCCTAATAATGAATTGACAATGCCCAATTATTCTAAAAGCATTAATTAAAGAGTCATACATTTTGGTCAATGTAATTGCCACATGAACATTAACGACCTCTAATTTAGGATATCATTCACGTCGTGAGATGATCTGAATCCAGAGATTAAACTATTTCGTTAAATTTTTAGTCGCGAGTCGGTCCCCGTTTTTTTTTTTAATAACATTATAACTATTCGGCAGATTCTAACGAAATTTGAACCCATATGTTGTTTTACATTCTCTTTCGAATGATATAATTGTCGAAGTCCTATCAAGGTTATCCCGGCCGATTCTAACGAAATTCAAAACCATTATATTGTTTTTACATTCTCTTTAAAATGATATAATTACCAAAGTCCTATCAAGGTTAACACGGGAATTATTATTTTTGGCAATAACATCATAACTTTTCGGCTAATACTCTGCTAGACTAGAGAATAGGCTATAATATGCTATACTCTGCTAGGCAGGCCTAGAATAGTCTATGCTATACTAAGATATTATAGGCTAGGCTATACTATGGTAAGCTATACTAAGATATAATGTACAAGGGTAAAGTATACTATGCTAATTTAGGCTATAATATGCTATGATAGGATAGCATATAGTACATATGTTAGGATAGATAACAATAAGCTATGCTTGACTAGGGTATAATAGTATAGTATAGGCTATACATGTCTAGGATAGTTAGTGCTAGGCTAGGCTAAGCTAATCTAGGCTGGGCAGGGCATGAAAGGCTATACTAGGCTACGTTACGCCATTGTATGCTAGGTGAGGCTATGTTATACTAATCTATGGTACACTAGGCTAGTCTTCGCTATACCAGGCTAGGATAAGCGAGACTTTGTTAGGGTAAGCTAGACTATGTTATGCATGCTATGCAACCCTAAGCTAAGATCTAATAGTCTAGTATAGGCTAGGCAATACTATAATATACTATACTATACTAACTAGGCTAGGGTAGGGTAGGGCAAGGCAGGCTATGATATGCTATACTAGGCTAGAATATGCTAACTAGGGTAGGATAGGATAGAATATATTAAGCCAGGCTCTATGAACTAGGCTAGGCTAGGTTATACTAAGATAGGCTATACTAGACTAGGGTAAGCTAAGCTAGGCTAGACTAAGTTTTAATATACAATTGTAGGATGCGCTAAACTAAGCTAGTGTATACTATGTTGCTAAGATAATCTGTGATAGGCTCAATTATACTATACTAAGCTATGTTATTATAATATATACTATGCTAGGCTATATATGCGAGTGTATAGTAGGCTAGGGTATACTAGGCTACTCTAGGGCATACTATGCTATTCTAGGCATTCTATGTTATGATATACTAGGCTGGGCTATACAAGGGTATACTATGCTATACAAGGCTATGCTGGACTATATTACGCTAGACTAGGCTAGATTATAATGTACTATGCTAAGATAACATAGGCTAGGGTAGGCTAGGCTAGACTATGGTTGGGTGTGCTATGCCAAGGTCTACCATGCGAAAATAGGATAGGATATACTAAGCTAGACTAGTTTATACTATGCTAGGCTAAGTTATACCATGCTTGTACTATACTATGCTAAGCTAGATTAGGGTAAAGTAGGCTATGGTAGATAGGCTATACTATGCTAGGCTTTGCAAGGCTAGGCTAGGCTAGACAATACATTGTTAAACTATTCTAAAATATACAAGGTTAGGCTATGCTATACAATAAAATTCTAGGCTAGGCTATACTATGATAAGCTATACTATGCTATACTATGGTAAGCTTTACTATCCTATATATGCTAGGCTGTACTAGGCTATGTTAGGCTATGCTTTACTATAGATTCTAGCTAAGATAGGCCATACTATACATTCTCCGCTAGGCTAGGCTAGATTAGTCTAGGTAAATTTGAAACTATTATGTTGTTTTACATTCTTTTTCGAATGATATAATTGCCAAAGTCCTCCCAGGGTTAGCCAGTGAATTATTTTCCTTTGGCAATAATATCATAACTATTCGGTCGATTCTAACGAAATCTGAAGCAATTATATTGTTTTACATTGTCCTTCTAATGATATAATTGCTAAGCTCCTCTTAAGGTTAGCCAGGGAATTAGTTTTTTTTTTGCAATAACATCATAACTATTCAGTTGATTCGAACGAAATTTGAAACACTTATATTGTTTTACATTCCCATTCAAATAATATAATTGCCAAAGTCACCCAAGGTTAGCTAGGGAATTATTGAAAGTTTTCAAAGTCGCAAGGACATAAATCAGAATAAGTGAGGGCACGCGACTTTTTGGTCAGCAGATCTTGTTAATTTTAGGATGTTCTACATCGAGGTTTAAAATTAAATACCATGATTAATAAATTTTCTTTTTTCTTTTATTTTTTGCCTATTTAAAACTTTAGAAAGAAAGAAACACTGGGTGGAAAAATTACAAAGTAATTTGTTAGTTATTGGTATGGAAAGGCTGTTATAAATTAAGTGGGTATTTACTATGATTGTAATAAGCACGTGTTGTCCATACCACTGTTACGGCTTAAAATGTATTATCTAAGAGATAGATCACCATGTTATTAGAGGCTCACCGTTTGTGTATTGTACTTGGTATTGCACATTTGGATCTACTCGTTACCATTTAAACACAGAGTACTCAATTAAATTATGAATGAATAGTTGTGATTGTACAGTTAATTATGATCTGCCTCAGATATATATATATATATATATATATATATATATATATATATATATATATATATATATATATATATATATATATATATATATATATATATATATATATATATATGAGGAATTAAACCACATTCTCCGAAGACAATTTAATTCAGAACAGTTTCGGTGTATCTCACACCCTTTTTCAACTTTCAACTGACACTGGATAGAAAATATAAGAAAAGTGCATACAAGCATAACACAAGGTCAGGTGGTGAAAGATCCCCTCTTTTTTCCCCCATCCCCTACTCGTGGCTAATCTGGAGGGGGGGGGGGGGTTAGGCCTCAACATATTAATGGGGTTCAGTCTCAAAATATTCCATGAAGAGACATGCCAATATCGGAGATAAACTATTTCCCATGTGTTTCGAGTAAATAATGAGTTTTATAGACAAATATTTGGCCTAAGCATGGGAAATAGTTTATCTCCGATATTTGCATGTCTCTTCATGGAATATTTTGAGACTGAACTCCTTCCCACAATTTCTCCCCCTAACTTTATATGGTTAAGGTACATTGACGATGTATTTTCTGTATGGCCTAATGGCCATGATTTTGATACCTTTTTTAATAATTTGAATAATTTGCATGTCTCCATCAAATTTAAATATGAATGGGAATATGATAATAGATTACCCTTTTTAGATGTCCTCATTAATAAAGATCACCATGAATTAAAACTTGACGTGTATAGGAAACCAACCCACTCGAATGCCAATATACATTATTTTTCGTTTCACGATAATACTGTTAAAAAATCGGTAATTTCTAACCTTTTCCTTAGAGCATACAAAATATGTCATCCTTCCTATTTAGATGAAGAAATTGTCATTATCAGGACCATTTTTTCTAATTTGTATTACCCCGATTGGTTCATATCGTCTGCCCATTTTTCAGCTAGGAAAACATTCTATGGTAATAAGCCTTCCCGCACTAACGACTTCAACAAATGTATAACATTGCCATTTAATAATAAATTAAATAGTTTAAAAGACATATTTGGAAAAGCGGGTATTAATCTAGCCTTTAAATATAATAATTCCTTAAACCAATTGATGATGGCCAGGAAACCCAAAGAACATCATAACATAGGAGTATATGCAGTACCATGCAACGATTGGCATAAAGTTTATATAGGGGAAACGGGGAGAAATCTAGACAAGAGATTGTACGAACACAAAAGAGATATTAGAGTGGGCAGCGAAACTAGTGGAATTTTTTGCCATGTTAGAGACAAGAATCATACGATCGATTTCAATGGAAGTAAAATGTTATTTAAATCGGCTAACTATGATAAGAGAAGAATCGTAGAATCGAGCTTGATATCGTCAGTTCCTAATTTAAATCTATCTGAGGGTCAATTTTCTTTTAATCCTGTAATAAGAAAGCAAATAAACAAAATAGTAAAATGTCAGCCCTTCAATATGTTTAGGCCTACCCCCCCCCACACATTAGCCACAAGTAGGGGATTGGGGGGGAAAGAGGGGATCTTGTGTTATGCTTTTCTCTTATATTTTCTGTCAGTTGAAAAAGGGTGTGAGATACACCGAAACTGTTCTGAATTAAATTGTCTTCGGAGAATGTGGTTTAATTTCTCATATATATATATATATATATATATATATATATATATATATATATATATATATATATATATATATATATATATATATATATATATATATATATATATATATATATATATATATATATATATATATATATATATATATATATATATATATATATATATATATATATATATATATATATATATATATATATATATATATATTGTATGTCAGAAAGTACAGGGAGACTAAATGACGAAATCGGGGTTCTTTTATTCGTGTGTGTATTAGGTAATGTTTGGAATTGCGTTTGTCTCGGGGAAGGAAATAGAATATTTACCCATTCACATTTACCTTAAATTATATATCAGATTAAGCTTTTTCTCTGACTTTGTCTAAAATCTTATTTAATTTCTGCTCATAGCAAATTATTTAGTTAAATTCAAATTAAAGGCAGGAATATCTAAAGACTTTCCAGTCCACTCGGACGATCCACTCTCGAAATTGGCTTTACATCGTGCAACCGATGACTGTGATATAAGGTAGGAAGAGAGCAAGGCTTGTGGGAGGTGAGCAAAGCAGGACACAAGGATTTTTCTATATCAGAATAACGAAGAACAGCTTTAATCCACCTAATGACATAACTGAAAAAGCCCTTTAAAATTAAATTTCTCTGCTCAATTTCTTAAATCAAGTACTAAGAAAATCAAGAGAATTGATCGCTTATTTAGAAAAACATCAAGTAAAAACGATTTAGTTTTGGTTGTCTGAACTCTGTGCCTCGTCCTGATATTGAATGGAGATGAACGTTGAACATAAGCTGTCTGCCAATTATCTCGCTTACTTTATTGATGATTCGACAAGGAAGAACCACAACTGAGCCAATCACGGCCGTCTGGGGGGAGGGCTCGTTAGCGAATCTCTGCTGGCCTGCTGATCCTTCTATTCCCAGCAAGAGGGCCAAGAAAAACGTCTCCAGGAAAGATGAACATTTGGGTCGCTTTCTCTTCGCCATTTTCTGAAAATGAAAAAAGGGAAAGTGAGAATTATTATGATGTCAAAGAAGGACGCTCACTTATTTTAGATCTTGGAAAATGAAGGTAGGTAATCAGTTTCCGTCAAATACCGCAGAACATATATATATATATATATATATATATATATATATATATATATATATATATATATATATATATATATAATAATTGGACGCGAATGAGCAAATGAGACAAGAAACCGGAGTTTTTTTTAAAGGCAAGAGAGAGGGACATTAGAAGAATCCAGAATCAAAGGAAGCAGAGGGCGGCACAGTGAAGGCGATCCTTTACCGAGAAGACAGAAATAACGCCAGGGGAAAAAAGTTTTGAATTCCTGGCCGGGACTCGAACCCGGGTCTGCTGATTGCCGGTCAGATGCTTTACCACTAAGCTACCAGGCACAGTAACTATATTTCGCCCAAAGCGATACCCCACAGTGAGCCTTTAAATTGTGAGTGGGTAAGAGGATGTGGTATAAAAATTTCTTGGAAGTTCATAGCTTAGGAAGATACTGGGTTTGATGGGGTAACGCTTTGGGTGAAATATAGTTACTGTGCCTGGTAGCTTAGCGGTAAAGCCTCTGACCGGCAATCAGCAGAGCCGGGTTCGAGTCCCGGCCAGGAATTCAAAACTTTTTCCCCTGGCGTTGTTTCTGTCTTCTCGGTAAAGGATCGCCTTCACTGTGCCGCCCTCTGCTCCCTTTGATTCTGGATTCTTCTAAAGTGCCTCTCTCTTGCCTTTAAAAAAAACTCCGCTTTCGTGTCTCATTTGCTCATTCCCGTCCAATTCTTATTTTATCTTGTACTATATGTATTTATAGTCAGCTACACCAGGTTTCTGCATCTTTCTTTCTGTCTTTAAATTTTATTTGAAAGACAGAAAATAAAAATGGCATAGCCCTGTGGTGGTTGTATTATCACCCTCAGATCCTGTAGTTGCTTTCTTTATATATATATATATATATATATATATATATATATATATATATATATATATATTTAAAGGCCCAAGGAAATAAAAATTGGTAACACAACCCGGAAAAACACTTAGGAGAATATCACATGAACCAATAAAAGCTTAAGAAGGAAAATGGAAGATGTAGAGAACGAAAAGATAGGACAAACTATTTTAACCGATATATGAAAATAAATAAAGAAGTTGGATTTGAACCTGTGTCATCAAGCGCTCATCGCTTTTTTGTTAACAATTTCCATTTCCTTGTGGCTTTAAATATATATATATATATATATATATATATATATATATATATATATATATATATATATATATATATATATATATATATATATATACACTGCCTGGCCAAAATAAAGGTCGTTCACTAAGTTTTGATAGATTGTATGTTTTTTGTCACTAATTTGTTTCCGAATCCTTTAGCTTAGAGTAAACTTATATGACAGCATTCAGTTGCGACTCTGACGTAGCAACCAGCTGGTATAGATGTTATAACTCTCCTAACTTTTACAGAAGCTGCAAGAATGAAGACGCGTGATAAAGGACGCATTGTCGCCTTCCAAAAATGTGGCAAATAAACACATGATATCTCTACAGCAACCGGTATAGGCTATACAGAGAACAATTACACACTGGAAACAAGATGGCGAAGCAAGTTCATCTCGTAGCAAATGTGTTAGGCATCAAATTCTTGACGAAAGAGACAGGCGCTCCTTGAAGGGTTTGGTTAAGAAAAATCGGCGTTGCTCGACTCAACAGTTAACCGGCATGTTCTAGGACATTCCAAAAACGATTTCATTGGGAAATATGCGTCGTGAACTGAAGAAAATGCATGTACGCAGCCACTAAATCAGGAAGACACTTGTGACTGAAACAAATAAAAAAAAGCTTCAGTTCGCCAAAGAACATAAAAATTGGAGTGAAGAGGATTGAAAACGTGTCACGTGGTCCGATGAATCTAGGTTACCTACCCTCTTTCAGAGTGATACGCGCATTAGAGTATGGCGAGAACCTCATTAAGCATTGGATCCACCATGCATAGTCTCCTCCGTGCAGGCATCTGGAGGTAGTGTGATGGTCTGGGGCTGTTTTACCTGTGCTAGATATGGATGTGAAACCCTCTGCAGCAACAAGATGAAGTCCCGCGAGTATTTGCAGATCCTGGACGATGAAGTTCATCCAACAATGGACTTCTATCTTCCTGATAGCGATAGAGTGTTTCAGGACGATAACGCGCGCATCCACCGGTCTAACATCGTCAAAGAACGGTTCCCCCAGCATGAAGGATCATTTCGGCATATTGAGTAGCCACCACAGTCCCCAGATTTAAATCCGATAAAAAAATTATGAGATGAGCTTGAGAGGGAACTGCGTACCTCATCGCCTCTTCCATCATCATTAAACGATTTAGGTCTACGGCTGCTGTAATTGTGGCCGAAATTGAAGCTACAGAAGATGCCAAAGCTTGTAGAATCAATTCCAGATAGGATGAGAGCTGTAATTCCATCGAGGTCCAATTAATGTAGCCTCTATTTTTCAACTTTTGAATTAGTGCTGCTCTAAAGCCATAATCTTCCTCTAATATAAAAAAAGTGCTGTGCTAAATTAAAGCTCAATTGGCCTATATTAAGGTGGCCCACAAAGGCCCTCCTAAAGTTTCAAAATTCACCTATAATTACTATTTCTAATATAAAATCTTTCTAATTAATTTGCAAACTTTGTTTAGGAAAATAAACAAAAAGTATAATTGAAAGCGAATTTTATTTACCATTTTTTTCAGATCATTTTTAATAATTAATACCATAATATTAAAATGGCAATAACAACATACTGACAACATTGTAATAAATTACCATAGTTCAGTGTTTCATTATCCAGTTTTTGTATCACCTGAGTACTTTTTTCTATGTTCATCGACAATCTGCACTAAGTATTGCTTTACTTTTTCTTCCTTAGTTAGAATGTTCTGATATTCTTCTATTATTTTTACTCATCCCTGGGCTACAACTCTTAGCACTGCCATGCCTTTCAATATCGCTAACCAACGTTGGAAGTTGGCATCAATTTTCCATCCAGGTGAGCAGTTTTTAAGAAAATTTGCACTTTTTGAGAATCTTGATTAGGATAAAATGAATTCTGAGATTTTTTTTCCCCTTTAAGCCGTTGATATCTTCACTGTTAACAATGTATCGTTTTATTCGGTTTTTAACATCTCTCTCTCTCTTTTGTAATCATTAGAGTAGTAATTTTTTCCTTGATGTTTAGTGGGAATTCCTCATCATAGAATGCGAATGCCGCAGTTTCTGTTAACAGATACCATATATGGTTGGCAAATTTTTTCATGGCAACAGTACTAATTACTCGATTGATTTCAGTAAGAAGTTGTAATCATGATACGAACCAAGTCCTAAATAGAGTCGGATAAGGAAAATGCATATTCTTCTGATTGAATCGTTCTCTTTTTTGGTCAGTTTAAAATGATTTTGGAAGAAATATATTTTGAAGGCAGTAAAAGCATTTGTCATCTACCAAACCTGGATCACAGCTCCAGGCATACGAAATGCGACTCTTTGTCGGTGGACACCGATAAGGAAGATCAACGGTCATTTCTAATATTTAGCGATAATTATCTCTATGCTTATTATAGCGTAATTCTTCGTGCAGAAATTCTAGCATAATGACAAGGACATCCTTGGTGACACCTTTTAGCCAAGTAATGTATTTTTATTGCCTTCTGACACGGATATCTTTAGTGAGATCTTCTAATCCACTACTGTATTTTTTATTCTCTATGGCCAACCAAGTTTCCCTAAATCTTCTAAACAAAATCCCATCTGATCCAGAATTTATACCCATTACTGCATCAAAACTATCAAGCCTAGTTCGAGTATGTGCTGTTTACAAGGATGGCATAATAAATCACGATCAAACATTTTTTTTTAATATCTGTACAGGTACCATTTATTCGCCCGGTGTTGCTTTCAATTCAATCTAAACACAACGCCTGTATAATTTCTTCTATACCCCAGTTCCACTGCTTGGTAAACGGGTACAGCTTGATCCCCTATAGGTGTTGGAATTTCAGGTATACCTAATAATTGTTGTCTAGCGTGAAAAGTGACAATTATACTAATATATTAACCTTTCCCATGCCACATCAAGTTGAAAGTAGTTTGTCATCCCAATATAACACCAAAGCGTTACAATCCGCTCGATTAAAATTTCCTTTAATTTCTGCTTGCCACTGTACCTCATTTTTTTCCTTCGACGTTCAAACGAAGAACGATTAATAATTATTAACCCTTTAGTATTAAAATTTAAACCTTCTGTTCTTGTTTATGCTGCAGTCTTTCATGCTTCGCTGCTTGCTGTAGGTATCTTGTCTCAAAATTATGTCATGGCCAAGACATGATTTTGCCTCTCAGGCTTTCTTTTCGGTTTTCGTAGAATTTGATATCCCCATTTTTCTTCTCTCTGAATAACAAACATTCCGTTGTAGAAATCAGAAAAAAAGTTGATTTCTGAACAGGGCTAAGAATACAGCGGTGAGGTATTTCCATCAACTTGGCTACTAAGACAGAACAAAAATCTTCCACAAATTTACATTCCATCATCGTCTTTCTTGCATCCCCTCATTTTCTTTCTGAGTAAGAATGCTCTAGTTGGCTATGCCACGATTTTTTTTTTTACCTTTCCGAAGAATGAGTAAAGACCATAAAATCGTGTGTTAGCCCAAGATGGGAGATGCCCAGTTAGAATCCCAAGTGAAGTCTATAATTTTAGTTACCCTACACGGAGCAAAATCTGAAACACCGCCATTCACATGGAGGAAAGTTAACTTAAATTACAGTAGGTGTGTTTTTTCGCTGGATGGCGCTCACGATTCAGATCGACATTGCGTTGAATTATAAATGTTACTGTGCCCAGTGAGTTAGACATAGGACGGACTTCAATGGACTAAGTATCATATGGAGTCCCTACAGAGTAAAGGAAAAAAGGAATCTGCACTGGATTAGGTATCAAACAAGGATCCACTGCGTCGGGTATAAGAAGTACGAACGTTGGGTAAATGCCGGAGCCAACACCTATGGATGCTTTAGAGATTATAATAACGAATTCTGTGTGCAATTAAAATAAATAATGGCGAGTTAGATAACTGCGTTTATCGGGTAATTCGCGGTTCGTGCCGTTTGGTGATTTACCTAGGTAATCATTTGTTTTTTGTCCGAATTGCGGTCTGTTATTTCCAGAAAATGATTAATGTAGGTAAATTATGATTGGGAAAATTTCGTCCGCGAAAATTAGATGAACACTTCATTTGTGTATAGGGAAGAAGACAATGGAAATTTGTCGGTGTTTTTCGACATTGGTTTACATGCACGAATCCGAAGTCACGGAAAATATTTGCAAACAAAGCCTTTACTCAAACAAAGCTTAGCTTCGTTTGAGTAAAGGCTACCGTCGTATGACATTACATTATAACAATACCATATTATATCTATGAGGGAGGGACCAATAACTTGAAGACGAACCAACAAAAGGGACGGAAAACCACGAGTTTAGACGGGCTGCGTAGCGAGAGAGTGCAACGAGGTCAGGTAAATTATGGACAATGGAAAAGCTCAATGTTATTTAAAGAGGCATGTATAAAAATATCATTTTATTTACACAAAAATAATGAGAGAATTGATGGGTAAAATTACCTCAGAGAATTAACGGGCAAAATCACATCAGTTAATGAAAGGGGAAATGGTAGTTATAAAAGAGACTATGAACTTAGAACTTAAGGTATTACAGGAGGAGACTATTCAAATGTGGGGAGAATGAACTCAATTGGGTTACAGAAGGGGGGAGAGAGGTTGGCTTACGGATGTCTTCGGCACGTGAGGTGTGGCCGTTCGGAACTTCTGAGCGGGAGGTTGGAGTGATGATGGTTCTCCAAAAACAAGGAGGGGGGGGGGGTAACTTCCGGTCTAGGGGAGAGTATTTCGGCTACCCGAAATGAGGAGGGCTTCGACAGGAGTTGATGGGAGAAGTCGGAAAAATCACTCGGGGGCGATCGTTCAGTGGAATTACCTCCTGGCTGGGGCCAATTCCAAATACATAGAATAGTCCAGCTGTCACTTTGCTTTGTTGCTAGCACTTGACTTGGAGCCATGGGGAATCTTCTGGGGTCTGGGCGAGACTTCTCAACTATGTGTCTCTTCATGGGAGTCGAGCGTTATTTATATCCGAGGCTCTCCCGGAGTGGGGGGGGGGGGGGGTAAGCAGGACACAGCTCTACTCTCGAATGGCCTGGAATCTTTTTGCAGAGGCTATTCTGCCCGTATAAAAGTAAGTTGGGTTGGACATGGTTCGAGGCTACCGCTTGTGGAGGGGGGATGGGGTAGGCTTACCAATTTAGGCCTAACCGGGCGTTCTGCCTTGCATGGAAGTTCCGTTCTGCTCAAGAGCTTCCACGTGGGGATTTCCTCACAAAGGCCTTATATCTAAGTTTGTAGCTTAGATATAAGTTAATTAAAAATTGTAGACACACAACCCACTAAAATATTTTCAGTAATTAAATTACTGATTTATTTTGTATTAACATTTCATCTTTCTCTCAAATTATAAAATACATATGCTATAAATTGTAAGGGAGGGGCACAACGCATATATTTATTGTTTATCCTTTTTTTCAGCCAAAACTTTTTGTCATATCTATACGGAGAAATAACAGGAAGAAAATAAAAAGAAAGGGACATTTAGAATAGGCTGAAAGGGCGGACGAATGAGTATGTTAATAATTTTCGCAAACGGAGAATAAACGATAAATCTACCTCACCTGTTTAGACAAATAGACGGAATTTGCCAATCAGCTAAGAGTACTACTATTCGAATACAATGAAATAAAATAGAAATGGAAGTGGAAACGAGGAAATTGTTTCTCATTTATTGAATTCATTGCATGCAATAACTTTTTAATCCATTAATAATTATAATTCATTCAACATTTCCAAAATTGAGTGGTCCAGTTACGGAATTTATTACCCAAATCGTGTATTAATTCGTACACAAATGCAGTGTAATGTTTGGTACTTACACATAGGCAAAAAAGGCACATATATTTGCTATTACAGTATCCAAAATGGCCTATTTTTCTTCATTTGTCTGTATTTACCATCAATCATTTCACCTCTGTGGAAAAACTCACATTGGTGATATCCTTCTTATCTAATTTTGTAAATAAAAAGGTTCATTTAGTTAATTGGGGGTAACCTTCCGTCGGAGTATTTGAAATTCACAAACCGTCTAGAATTCTACCTAACCTAACCTAACCTTGGTCCAAAAATGGAGGATCTTTGGGTTCAAACACGTCAGTGCGCATTCTAGACCCCACCCCATGATGAGGGTACTTGTATACACCTGCCGCTTATGCGGAAGCAGGAAGGGTTAGATGGTCGTTGGTTGGTGTCAACATACTACTGTCCTGACACCTCCTCTGCCCCTCGCCCCAACGAGAACTGGCCCTGGTGCCTTCGGAGTTGCCAACAAATGTCATTCTTATCTTTATGTGCATTTCATTATGCGGTTGGGGGACTTCTTTCACGATGCGAGACATCCTTCCATTACTAATAGTCTGGGGTTGGGTTTAAACTAGTGTCAGCTTTCCAACGCCTGGGTTCGATTTCCGTGGAGCGCGGACGCAAAAACCCTCGGCACAAATGCAGTGTAATGTTTGGTACTTACACATAGGCAAAAAAAAGCACCAGTCAGGCGGTGCGTCCAGTCCGACGCATGCGTGCAGGCATCCCAACCTGCATACGTCATCATACACATAGCCAATCACAACACCGCCTCCTCTTTCTTCTTTAATACACAGAACACATCACCTTTCCTACTATGCCCTCCCGAAGGGGTGGCGTAAGACTGGTGGCTCTCCCTTCAGCCACGAAACTTTGTAATGTCCTCTAGTTAGTGTTACTAGTACTACTATAACCTACAGCTTATACGCTAGCAATGACTGGCCTAAAAGATTGACACCGATCATCATTCTAATTATTATGTGAATTTCATTATCCTGGTCACGGGACTTCGGCAAAAATTGGAAAGGACAGACGGTGAAATTAATCTTCTGTTACTAATATTATATAATTGATAATACTTTTCATGTACCAAGAATATTATGTAACTAATATTTTCTGATTATATTATTCTTCAAGTAGTAGTAATCTTCCGTTACTAATATTCTCTCATTCGTGATATTTCCCCATTATTTACATTATCCATTCTTTCATTATTAATATTCTTCTGTTTATAATATTCTCCCCTTATTATTATTATCATATTAATGATATTCTTCAATTATTAATAATATTAATATTCTTCACTTACTAATACTATTGGAGTTATTCCAAAATTGGTAACATTCTTCCACTTTTAATATCATTCCAATATTCTTCTGTTATTAATATTCTCCTATTGCTTAAATCTTTCCATTACTAATATATTTGGGTTACCAATTTTCTTTCAGTACAAATATCGTTTGTTATCGATATTGCTCTAATACAATTAATGCTTCATTAATAATATTCTTCCATCAATATTATTATTCCGTTCCTAATATTCTTTCCCTAGTCACCAAGTCACTAATATTTAAACAATATTTTGTGAAGATTATTGTCATGACGGCTGATATTCCGGTCGCTTAACTTATCAAAGGTAACGCGCAATTTATCTATCTTTTAAACCTAAGCCTTTAAATTTTGATTGGGAAGTTAAAATACTGTAGTTGTCTACATCTCTATCTATCGGATATTTTTAGCATTCTCTCTCTGTAAATGCATATGTATGCGTTGAGTTGAATGAATAGAATTAATATGCAAGATGTTTCTTTTGTCCCTGTCTCTTTAATATGTTGAAGAGGTCTAAGTGAAGAAGAGTGAAGAAAAAACAGGCCTTTGTGAGCGCCTTCAAGTCTTCATTAAAAACCGTAAAACCGCGTCCTTCTCTATAAGCTCTGCACGGAAGATCACGCTTAATAAACATTGATCCTTTGGCACCAGAGGACCCTTAAGCTTTTAATGAAGAGAGCTGGAGGTCGCTAAAAATTGTCCTCGCTCAAAACGTCATAATCTGGTGGACAGACAGGATGTTACATAGTTCGCCATCAAATAAAGAATGGATAGAGGGACAAAGACGTTATTCTGAAAAGATTATTATAGACTTTAAAGCGTAGAAGTAAACTTATATTTTACAATTATTTTGATCATTAGGTTGAGGAATAAGTTCTTGCGTTTTTTTAAATGTTGTGCTGATTTAAGTTTTGTTGACGTGATTTGTGCACATATTAAGAACCAATAATAAATAATGAGAGCAAAATTTGCAAAGGTTAAGCTACGTCTCTTAACAGTGTAGACTATTAGGCTTTTGCTTAGGCTACGTCTTGAAGTTGAGTAATAAGTCATTGCAGTTTATTTAAAAGTTGTGTTAATTTAATTTTTGTTCTGTACCCTCAAAATGGAATATCAAGTTGAAAGAAAGGCGCATTTTCGACACTTGATGTTATTCATTTTACATCGAGACGGGAACAATGCAAACGCAGCCAAAGCTCGTCGTGATATTTTTGCTGTGTACGCAGCACATGCTTTATCAGAAAGGACCGTTCAATGGTGGTTTTCACGTTTCAAAAACGGTCATTTCAATCTTAATAACGAAGAACGTTCTGGTCACCCCATTAAGTTGGATGAAGATCGATTGAACGACCTTCTTCATGAAAATCCTCGTCAATCGACAATTGGCGTGTGATCAGAAAACTGTAGTGAATCACCTTCATTCGATGGGGAAAGTTAAAAAATACGGTGCATGGGTTCCGCACGCTTTGAGCGAAACCAACAAACTTCAACGCTCCACGATTGCCGCAGGTTTGCTTGCTCGTCACAAGGCTACTCGTGGATATAAGGACAGATTTCTTCACCGCATCATCACTGGCGACGAAAAGTGGTGTGTTTATGTCAACATAAACCATCGAAAATAATGGCTGCGACCCCCCCCCCCCCAAAAAAACACTTCCGCTATTAAAGCAAGTACTTCATCCACAAAAGACGATGCTGTGTGCGTGGTGGGATTGTGAAGGCATCATTCTTAATTAGCTTCTTGCGAAAAACGAGATTGTCAATGCAGAACTTTACGTTCAAAAAATTTATCGACTCGCCGAAGCTATTCGTGAAAAGCGACAAAATCGACGTTATGGAGTCCTTCTGCAACACGACAATGCTCGTCCTCACATTACCAATATGACAAAAGACGCCATACAAATGCTTAATTGGGAAATCATGCCTCATCCTCCATATTCCGATCGCTCTGCAACAATTTGCGCGGCGTTTCATTCAATACTGATTTAGAATTAACAACCTGATTAGACGAATTCTTCGAGTCAAAATCCAGAGATTTTTATTGCAGAGGCATCGGAAAACTAGTTGAACGTTGGGAAGAAGTCGTAAATAACAACGGAGAATACATTATTGATTAAATTGCATATTGTTATCAATTAAAAATGAAGTTTTTCTAAAATTGTTAATGGAAATTAATAAATTTGATAAAACCGCAAAAACTTATTCCTCAACCCAATAGATTTCGATGGCATGATTGGTAATTATATAAAAAAAATGTACACAGAGGGAGAGAGAGAAAAAGAGGAAAGAGGGAGGGAGAGAAAAATAGGAAAGAGGGAGGGAGAGAAAAGAGGAAAGAGGGATGGAGAGAAAAGAGGAAAGAGGGATGGATAGAAAAGAGGAAAGAGGGAGGGAGTGAAAAAGAGGAAAGGGGGAGGGAGAGGAAAAATAGGAAAGAGGGAGGGAGATGAAAAGAGGAAATATAGGGGGAGATGAAAAGAGGAAAGAGGGAGGGAAAGGAACAATAGGAAAGAGGGAGGGAGAGGAAAAATAGGAAAAAGGGAGGGAGAGAAAAGGAGTAAAGAGGGAGGGAGATGAAAAATAGGAAAGAGAGGGAGATAAAAATATCAAAGAGGGGGAGGGATATAAAAAGTTGAGACAGGAACATAAAAAGTGGAGAGATAAAATACATAGTAGAAAAAAAAGATAAGGAAAAGAGACGTAAGAGAGAAAGCAAGCAAGCGCTTGCTTAATGAGACCTTTTGTCATTAAGTAGGACGGAATTATTTTTTTCACGATATTTGTGTACTCATCTATTCACTTTATTTCATCATTTTATTCACAACCCGTTTTCAATCATTTTTGGGGGGGAGGATATTTTCTCGTCGGTTATTTTTTCACTAAAAAAAATCTAAATAAAAACCACTCAATAAAAGCATTTTAAAGTGATAAACATACGTGCTAAAGGTGTATAAATTGAACAGACCAGGTGTAATGGAAAAGGATGTAAATACCAAGACTGCAAAATGCAAGTGAAGGTTATTCGAAGTCCTGCTAACATGGTCATACAAAAGAGCACGTATTCTAATAGTTGTATAAAAGGGCACGTGATCAAAATGGTATTACAAAAGGGCACGTGTTCAAATGGTCTTTAAAAAAAACCTTTTCAAATGGTATTACAATAGAGCACGTGTTAAAATGGTGGTAAAAAAAGAGCACGTGTTCAAATGGTCGTACAAAAGAGCAAGCGTTCCAATGCAAGAACGCGAAGTTCCTTTCCCGGCAACTTCCTTCCGCCCAACCGCTGCATCTTCGAAGCAAGGTGAATCAAATTTGAGTTCGTTCGTTTGTGTGGCCGCCGTATTTTGAGCGTCTTTTCGTACTTTGGAGCTTATGTTTGTAATTTTGAGTGTTTATACATAATTTTAGAGCATCATTTCCTACTTCTGGGTGGCTGTTATCCATTTAAAGAGTACCTGCTTACTTCAGACTATCTGAAGTAAGCAGGTACTCAACAGAATCAGAGAGTCAGTTTGTGCGTACATTTCAGACTTGTTCGTAGTTGAATTTATTTACATATTTTGAGTTTCCTTTCGTATTTTGAATGATTCATTGTACTTTTGAATTGATGTTCATATTTGTGAGTTGTATTTATTTTTGTTGTTGGTTCGTAGTTCTGAGTTCACTGCCGTACTATGAAGGTTTGTTCGTACTTTTGACTCATTTGTACTGAGTTAATGTTTTTAGTAATATGTGTCAGTTCGTACATTTGAGTGCCCGCTCATACTTGTCTTCATATTTGTACATTTTGAGCGTATGTTGGCAATTGTGTTAGTCCGTATTTTTTAGGATCAGGTAATAATTATGTCTGCTCGTATTTCGAGTGCATTTTAGTACCTTTGAGTTTAGTTTGCCAGTGTTGAGTGTTTGTTCGAAATTTAGGAGCATGTTCGTAATAATGAGTGCATGACTCCCCCCACCCCTTACGTACCTTCAGGGGAAGTGTTCCGGAAGGCTGAAAAAAATCCCTCTTGAACCTAGTTTTCATGGTCGTTTGGGGGAATCCTTCATCCTGTTTACTCCTTCCTATCCACCATTTTCTTCTTCGCTCCAAATTGTATTTAACATGGGGAGGTATTCTGATTCCCATCTCATGGTATATTTACACTGTTTTACATCTTCACATGCACATATATATATATATACCTCTACACAAGCTATTCACACTCCCTAAACAGACACAAGATCGCGTATACTCATACAAACTTTCCCACTCACATGTAAATTGATACACCTAAAAAAACTGATCGAAACATAAGGATACACATGCTCATAAAATAGCGCATACTCTAAAAAATACTTAGTCAAGCACGTATAGAGAAAGACACAAACACACATCGCCACAACATATTGAGTGGGAAAGGAGTTTCCCTGGGGATTGTATGAAGCCTAAACTTGCTGATGCCCGTGTCTGTTATTCCTTCCCTTTATATCCAAATATTTTTTTTTCTTTTTTTCTCAATGCCTTCTTTTCTCGTTTTATACATGTTTCCTCTCGTTTTTTTTTCGTTTTTTCCCAAAGCCATTACCTTCAACAGCCTAGCAGCCACATTCATACACTTTAGTCTCGTCCGATACCGCTATCTAATCACTATGTCAAAGACCTCTCTCGACGCGTCGAATGCCTAGTACGCTTTTGTGAACAGCCACGCTCACTTCAACACTAATAGTTCATCCAAACATCTACTCTGTCCTTTTTTCACTGTTCTCTATCAATCCTCCTCCTCAGGGATTTTTCCAAGAAGGATTGCCCTCCATCTCGCTCCACTGCTGATGTTTGTCACTGGTGAAGCCACTGCCACATTCACGTCCGAATGTTTTTCAAATTATCGCAGCAAACGGCTTCGCCTCGCTCTTCCTTTGTTTAATATTCCCTTCCGCTTCATTATTTTTCCACGGTCGTCGTTATGTTTAGACGATTTCTTGATTTTGAATGAAAATTTATTGTCATTTTTGTTTTTTTGTATGTAGCAATTTATTTCGAGGAATGAAACCAAAATGAACGCTCGAAATTAGTCTCCTCCTTCCGTTTCAGAAAAGAGCAGCAGCACAAAGATAAAGCAGACATAGGCTTGTGCCCATTATAGTTTTGTAGTGATTAACCATACACGATGTAGTTTAATTTTGGTTACATGGAAAACTTCGTTCCACCCGGCTAGGCTGAGCAGACAAGTAGATCCAAAAAGTTAGTCGGTCGGTCCCCGTTCTGCCTTTTTATGTTTTTGTAATAACATTGTAACGATTCGGCCAATTCTAACAAAATTTGAAACCCTTATGTTGTTTTACATTTTCTTTCGAATTCTATAATTGCTAAAGTCCTCCCAAGTTTAGCCCGGGAATTATTTTGTATTGGCAATAATATCATAACTTTTCAGCCGATTCTAATGAAATATGAGACCCTTATGTTGTTTTACATTCTATTTAGAACGATAGAATTGCCTAGGTTCACCTAAGGTTAGTCCGGGAATTATTGAAAGTTTTGAAGGTCGTAAGGTCATAAATCAGAATAAGTGAGAGCACGCGACCTTTTGGTCAGCATACCTTGTTTTTTAGAATTAGCGCTTATTTAATCTCCCCGTGAGATAAGAGATAATCCTACTAGTAAATTGAGACAGAAGGTTAATAAATATGACGTCATGCAAGGGAGAAATGGGCAAAAACGCAGACTTTCTTTGAGACCTCACCCCCCGGCAGTTCGATAAACCGTTCCTAACAATTAACCAAATTTATATTGGGCAAGAAAAGTTTCAGGACATTTTTAAACATACTTTGATAAAGATAGTGATTTGGTAGTACTTTAACACTCAATTTCTATTATATTTATCATTTGTTTAATTAAAGTGCACAATCAGCATCATCTCTAACCGCTTCCTCACAAAGTGAGGACAGCCCACTTCAATGGAACTAAAAACTAGTTCTTACATCTCTCGTAACTTTACCTCTTATCCAACATAACGTCGCAAGAAGTTTCGTGTGTATGAAGGGCAAATATGATGCAGTTGATATCTAGATGATTCCGGGACCTCATGACCACTCCAACGTTCGCAGAGGATTTCGCGGCTATACAGCGAGGTGAAACAAATATTTGTACAATTTTAAATATGATATTTAATATAGATTTCAGCTCTTAAAAATGAATAGACACTGCCAGTGCAGATGTGCAACCCCAAATGGACAAGGAAATAAATAAAGAAGAGGTTCATGTAAGTGGTAAATTATAATTAACGTTATTTTGCAACAAGTGGAGCAGCTTGCATCTTCGATTAGTTAAACATCTTTATCAAATCTCCTTGCAGAGCCTCGCCCTTACCTATATTTTGCATTATGCCATCATACATAACATCGTAGCATCAGTCAATTTTACAGTAATGCTATTTTTTATCTTTTCGGTCATTTTAGTCGATAATAAAGTGTGAGGAGGCAATAGTCGATCTCTGAGCCAATCCACTCGTAACATTAATAAAAATCCGAAGCTTTTCTGTTTGTAACAACGTTTGCGACGCTTCTTATCTCATCAATTAAATTCCAAAAAGTATTAACTGTTCCATGTATATTTTCACTTAGTCTCTTTACTAGAAACTAGATCAAACAGCTTTAGGAAATTCCCCCCCACCCAAATCGATTTTGTTGCTATATATTAAAAGAGTAAATTCTGTAAAAAATAGTTTTTCCTTATAGCATATTAGCTATCTGTAATAAAAATTCAGTATATTGGTGTTCCATGATCTTGCTATAAATCAGTGATTCTAATATTTTATAAAATTTTAACTTTACGCGGATTCGTCTATAAATTGAGGCTTTACTTCTATCATTCTTGTTGACTACAGTCATGGCCAAAGTTTTGGGACTAATATATATATTTTTTTTAATTCACTTTTAAAATTTACGTGATAAGAATAATTATTCTAATATTTGAATTATTGTGGGTTTATTAAGAAATCAGCATTTAAAAAATAATAAGAAAAGCTGCAATAGAAAAGGCGATCTGGTCCTGTTCCTACTGTAGCAAATAAATAAGTTCAGTTTCTTGATCAAAATGGTAAAATGATGACAGATATGGGTTGAAGGAATGATAATGTGTAATTATAATCTTCTTCGTAATATATTTTGTAAAATTAAATGTTTAATCTTTTTGAATTCCAGAAATGGTTCTTTGCAAAAAATAGCGTTCAACCATTGTTGTTCTGCACCAAAGTGACTTGAAATGCAAGGAGATAGTCGCAAAGGGAATTGCATCAAGGAGCACAATCTTTGGGATCATTAATAACGTTAATAAGACTGAGTACACACTTGTGTAGAAGTCTTCTGAACGTCAAAAAGCTTCAAATGAACGCCAAGATCGCCTCTTGGTAAGGTCCCAGCTCAAGGATCAAGTTGCCTTCAATGCCAAGATTACTCACGATTAGAAAGAGATAGGTGTGGAGGATTCAGTGGGCAAGGTGAGACAGAGACTTTTCGACAAAGGTCTCAATTCGAGAAGGGCTGCAAAGAAGCCTCATTTCAATGAGAAGAACCTTACGGAGAGGCTCCACTTTTGTAAGAAATATAGAGAATTTACTATTTAAGACTGAGCTAAATGGATATTCTCTCCATGAATCTCCTTTTCGCTTATTAGGAGCCTCTGGAAGTGAAAAGGGTAACACTTTCACGAGTCGCGTTGCGCCCATGGTGAAGCAACTGGGGCTGCTTCTCATCTGATAGAACTGAAACAATCACATGAACTTAACATGGTACAAAAAGGTCCCTTGTCAGCCTCTTTTTCCAACAGTTCAGGACCGATTTGCAGATGATAATTGTATTTTTCAGCGTGGTGGCGCACCTTGTCAGAGAGCAATAGCAATACGAAAGTTCTTGGTTGAAAATAACATCGATCTTTTGTGGACTTTGGCCGGAGAATTCATCCGAATTGAACCTAATAGAAAAATATTTAGTGATAAAACTGGCGGTTAATTAACAGAAACCATCCAATTATGAGCAGTTGCGAGTGCTTATTACACAAATAGAGTAATATCAGTAAAGATAACATCACAAATTTGGCCAAAACGAATTGAAGCTTTCCTACAGAACGAGGAACATCGTTATAAATATTGACCATGGGCTCATTTGACCTTATATATTAATAAATTGAGTTTAGGTTATAAATTTTCTTTACATTTCACCTCCAAACCATGATGCAAACATATTAAAACAAAGTGCAACTTTTGATTAGTTACATTAATTTTCTTATATGAAAAAATATAGTAGTCTCCAAATTTTTGACCATGACTGTAGATTTGATATTTAACATCAAAAGGAAGTCTATAATTAATAATCGAATTTTCGAAAATAACTTGAGTACTCAAACTATGATGACTTGAAGTTCTTTCAATTGGCAAGAATGAATTCTATCCAGTACTGAAGACGTATTGATATTTATTTCATCAATGTCGTGCAATGCCTTTTTCCTTAATTAGTTAACTTTTCATTTTTTTTTTAGAAACCCTCGTTTGTATTAGGCTAGGAATATACAGTACCATTTTCTATTGTAAAAACTGAACTAAAAGGCTTAGTTAGAATGGTGTCAATTGATTTAAGAGTCTGTATTAGTTTCTCCACATTCGTATTAGTGAGACCCAGTTGTTTCCTGGATTCATTTTGTGAAAAATATAGACTGAAATAATTTGCAGCTTTTTTCATCTTTAGCTGACATCTTTCTTGGAAAAATTAAAAAAATAACTTTTTAATTTGCTGCTTTTCATTCAGATAAATTATTATTTGTTCCAAATAATGTTTTAACGTTTTCTCTCTAATTTTAAATTATACCATCTCCCATTAATACCTCCATCGTTAACATTGAATTGTATTTTAAGTACGGAAATAATTTTGTTTTCATATCATCACCGTTAAAAACTGGTACACACAATTTATCTGTCGAATAGGTTGTTTTTACTTTCAGGTAGAGGCAATCTTTTTAAATTACTGTAATCAATATTTTTTCCTGAAAGTTATAATAATTTGTCGTCTCAAAGTTTCTTAAGGATTGGGACTCGTGATCTGACATTAAAGTTTCTAATTAGCTTGAAGTAAATCTATGTCCTACTCCAGTGTCTGCCTTGCTTTCTTTGTATGGAAGATGGAAGATCCCATTGCTCTCATATCTTTGGCAAGCGAAATTCCTCCAATTATATTATTTTTTTAAAATACAGGAAAAAACAATTTTGTATAAATTTAAATCCCTCTCCTCATTGGCCAAGTTATTAGAGGTGGTTAATCCTATAAACAAACTGATAAATGAGGGTGAATTAAAACTCCTTGAAGGTTATGAACATATATATGCACATGTTATGGTATAGCTTTGACCACCAGGTCGGATCCTCTAAGGGCTCTCACAATAGAGACATAGAGGGAGTTTTAGAGATGTGGGTTTACCATCTACCAGTTAAGTAAACACAAATCGAATTAAGAGAATTTGTTTGCATGTATTAAAAACATTTACATTAAAATCTTTACTTATAAAACTGCCTTAGTGTTAAAATAATTACATTTATATTAAACCCCACTGCGAAGGAATGATAAGCGCTGGCATATCGATAATTTCTTTCTTTTGCTCTTAAGTTAAAGGCAAAACTGATCTTTCCAAGGAAAACATGCGATATTATGTGCAAAGTGAAGCCATTAGGAAACTAGCTACTAGAAATATACAAATCTTTTTCAACAGTCATTAGAGGATGACTAGATAAGATAAAGCCTTTGCTAATATGATTTGGATTTGTGCGTTTTCATGTAGGTGATGATGGAACACAGCGTCGAAAACGGGGGGCTATCATCTTCGTCCTTAATTGTGATGATACTCTCAACAATTTGCATTTACTGGCGATAGTTGTTTATTATGGTGTAATCTTTGTTTAGTTTTGCGAAATATTGTATTCACAAATAGTTGTGTATTAATGAGAAAATTGAGGTAATCGATTTTTGAAATATTACCATGATTAAAGTTTCGTAAACCTTTAGTTCTTAGATTCGGCTGAATTTCTGCCAAAATATTTTGGGAAATAAATGTGAATGTAATTTCAAGAACTACTCGCATATGACTTTACAATCAAACTTAGAGCGATGAAAACAAATGATTCTAGGTTTTATGAGAGGATCTTTCATTTTTTTTTTATAGAGCCCATCTGGCAACTGCCCACTTGGGCATAAGTCGCCGGAAACACGGCAGCCTAGAACTAGGCTACTTTAAAATAAAAATATGCAAACATAACAATGATAAAAATGTGAAAAATTTAACAGTCAGGAAGCAATCTCCGGCAGCGGGGGGAGGTCCCCCTCACCCCGGTGCAGGAGCGTGCAACCTACAAAGAAAACAACAACCAACAAAAAACAAAACAAAAAAAAATAGAACCTTTTTAAATAAAGGGAAGACGCCCGGCCTCCCCCCCCAAAGTCAACAAGTCAATGTGCACGAACTCGTCCCGAGTAAAAGGGACAGGTGGTAGAGACCCCGCCCATCCCGGTATAGGGACAGGTATCGTGCGCGAAGATCACCCAGACTGGGACATTCGACAAGAATGTGCCGAACAGTCTTGGGGACGACGCAATCGTCGCAATAACGCGCTGGCGAGCGCTACATCAGATAGCGATGCGTCACACAAGTGTGCCCGATTCGGAGACGACAGAAAGCGACCTGAAGCCGTCGCGGCATTGAGGGATAGGTCCATGGGAACAGTCGCGGCGCAATGGAACGCAACTTTAAGTTCCCTTCGACCGTCTCCCATCTTCTTTGCCAAGCAGCCCGAAGAGCTGCCCGTATTCCTGCCATGTAGTCGGTGTGAGGAAGAGCGAAACGCTGGTCCGGTGGCAGAGTCGTCGCAGACTCTTTGGCGCCATTATCGGCACGCTCATTCCCCGCAATTCCTACATGTCCAGGAACCCAGCAGAAGATAATCTTGACATCTGCCTGGCTCGCCATAACCGTGGCGTCACGGATACCGCGTCCAATGCCCCGAGAGCACTCAGGGCGCTTTGTGAGTCGCTATACATCACAATCCGGTATCCGAACAGGGAACGTAGCGTAATCTCCCGTACCGAGTGGTGTATTGCCACTAGCTCAGCCGTGAAAACAGACGCAACGCCTGGCAAAGCCCCGCTGACTTCAAACAGAGGGGATATGGCGTGGAAGCCGACCCCCTCTTGGGACTTGGAGCCATCCTTATACACTGGAACGGTTCCAACGTGACACGCGGTGTGCTCCAAAAAAGTCGAACGCAATACTCCCGGCGCCGTAGAAGCTTTTGGAGCAGAGGCGTGGCGACAAATAGCCAAATGTAGTACCCTCCAGGGTGGCATCCTGGGCAGAACCAGGGGCGCCACCGGCCCAAAAGCTATATCTAGCTCTCGAAGGAGTTTTCTGGCCCTAAACCCAAAGGGCTTAGGGTATGACTGGCGTCTCTCGGCGGCATAGGCACCATCAAGATCAGCTGCGGATGCAGTGAAAGCTGTTGGCGACTGAGGGAGGCACCGGGCTCGCGAGTACAGGCGAGTGATGCACTGCACGCGGCGCAGAGCGAGTGGCATCTCCCCAGCATCGACCAACAGGCTCTCAATGGGAAAAGTGCGGAAGTCACCGGTCGCAAGGCGAAGGCCAGTGTGGTGGATCGAATCCACCTTCCGCAATAAACGCTCGGCTGCGGATGCATAAAACTCGCGTCCGTAGTCGAGCTTCGAACGAACAAAGGATCGATTAAAAAGTTCGAAGTAGCCCTGTCAGCGCCCCAAGCGCTGATCGTCACGGAAAGTTTAATATCTATGGCGCGGGTACAAGAGACCCTAAGGCTGTGAATATGAGCCTCTCAGGTAAGGCGTCGGTCGAATACAAGACCAAGGAAACGGTGCGATTCAACAACATGCAGGCGCACCACATTAAAAAACAAATCTGGGTCGGGGTGAAGCCGTGGATGGCAGCAGAAGTGCACCACCTTAGTTTTGGCCAAAGAAAACGAAACCTGTGCGCTTCGGCATAGCGAGAGACGCATTTCAATGCATGTTGGAGTCGACGCTCCAGAATTGGCATCTGGACTGCGCCAAAAGAGATCGAAAGTTCGTCCACGTAGAGCGTGGCGAGAACATCTCTGGCAGCACCGAGGTGATGCCGTTGATGCTCTGGGCAAAGAGTGTGACACTGAAGACACTTCCCTGCGGGACACCCTCTTCCTGCTCCTTTGGGCCGGAGAGGGCTCCCCCCACCCGTATGCGGAATCGACGATCTCGCAAAAATTCACATATAAACATTGGGAAGCGTTCCCTCCTCTTCATCGAGTGGAGAGTCTCCATGATACCGTATTACCATGCGGTATCATAGGCCTTCCCCAGATCAAAAAAACACCGTGGCGTAGTGCTGTCTACGAAGGAAAGCCTCGCAGACGGAATTTTCCAGTGGGAGCAGAGCATCCGATGTGGAGTGGAACTTGGGGAAGCCGCACTGTGCAGAAGACAGATGGCCTCCGCTGTCCAGGAAAAAGGATAATCTAACATTTACCAATTTCTCTATCAACTTGCACACGCAAGAGGTTAGAGAGATTAAGCGGAAACCGGTCGGAGTAGTGTGATCTCTCCCCGGCTTGCGAAAGGCGAGCACAGTAGCGATTCGCCACGAGTCTGGGAGAAGACCCTCCACCCAGATCCTGTTGAACAAATCTAACAGAAAGGCCATGCCTCACTCACCCAGGTGTCGAAGCATGGAGTACGGGACATCGTCCGGACGATGGGCGGTGTCCGCGCACGAAGCGAGAGCGGAGCGCCACTCACTCACAGTAAACTTGTCGTTGAAGGGTTCTCCGCCTCTTGAGATAAAGTACAACCGGCGGCCTTCCGCGACATCACGACGTGCATTGAATGCTGGTGGAGCAGCATCCCGGCTAGAGAATGCGGAAAAAGCAGTCACTAAAGATTCCGCCACGGACGTGGGGTCCGAGACTGCGGTCCCATTCTCCTGGAGAACGGGAGGGGGGTCCTGCAAGAACCCTCCCCGAATCCTTTTAACTCGCTTCCACACCTCTGCTAAATGGGTCTTCCCATTAAGTGAAGACACGTATGCCCGCCAAGAAGAGTGGCAGGCGTGCTTCGAAATATACCGGAACCTAGCCTTAGCCCGACGAAATTCAGCGACAGTGAAATCGTTCGGGCGGCGCTTATAGCGCATGTAGGCGTGCAAAACGGCCAGACGTCCTAGGAATAGTAGTCATGCCCACGGCGATGAGGTTGCCGAAGAAGAACTCAACGGCCTCATCTACCGAGCTAAACTCCTCGAATGAGATAGAGAATTCAGTCATTTCCTGAAATGCATGCCACCGCGACGCGCCAAACACCACGGAGGTGGGCTATCAGGCGGCAGTTGCCCTGAAAATGATATTTGAATGGAAAAGTGATCACTACCATGGAGGTCATCGACCACCCCCCAATCAAAATCAGGCTGTGCATCCGAAGAGCACAAAGATAGATCAAGGCAAGAAAATGAAGCAGTTCTCGGACAGTGATGCGTAAACTCATCCACGTTTAAGCCACCCATCTCAATCTCTTCGATCAGATCGGCAAGGACTTGTCCGCTGGATTCAATGAGAAATCTCCCCAGAGAAGATGCCTGCCGTAAAGATCTCCAAGCAAGAGAAAGGGCCTTCGCAACCATGCCACGACGCGGTGGAAGTCCCCCGCGTCGAAGTCAGCTGACGGTGGAATGTACGCAGAAATGATAGTATACCTCCCAACCAGGTGCAGCTGCACATCCACTGCCTGAAAAGAGGTATCTAAAGAGAAAGGAAGAACGGAGACATCATGCCGGGTGTAAACCACGCATCCCCAAGCCCCGCCATCCAGTGGTGGGGGGGTCGCAAGACCCTTATACCCCTAGAGGGAGGGCAGGGGGCACGCGCCTAGCATGCTCTCCTGCAAAAAGATAGCTAACGGGGAACGGGACGAGACGAGCATCCGCAGCTCTTCCCAGTTGGCCTGGAGTCCACGGCAATACCATTGAAGAAATATGCCCTCCAGGCCTAGCTCGGAGGAGACGCGGGGGCCCTCCTCGAACAGAAGACCCTCACGGAAATGGCCGTACGCTTCCCGGGGAAAGAACCCCGGGTGCTTTTGGTGGGACAAAGCGCTGAAAGCGCTGTCGCCTTCGAGGACTTATTGGGAGAGGTTGGAGTCACCATGCGAGTCTTTTCCACCCTCCGCCTCGAAACCTTAGGCGGGCGTTGCGGCTTCGGAGGCGGAAGGCCCTCTTTTCGAGGAACCACCGTCTCTGAGCCACTCGCTCCACCTCTAGGCGTGGGCGAAGGAGCCGAAGCTCCTTTGTTGCTGTCCTCCTTTCGGGGGACAGCTTTAGGAACCCTGGAAGATGGTCTGGCGACCAACTTAAGGGGTGTTGCACCCCTGTGAGTCTAACGACTCGGTGGAGGCGCGTGGCCGTTTCGCCTTACGGAAAACGGTCACGCTGGGGGAAGAGGGGAGAGCCCTGGTTTTAGCCGGGGCTGGGTATGAACCCTTTTTGCCGCCAGCTCTACCAGGGGAGCGCCCGGGTTGAGTAAAGACCGCGGAAGGGCTCCGAATGGGTGCAGAAACAACCGTGCTCGTTGGCCTGGATGGGCCAGGAGCAGAGGGTGCCTTTCTAACTATTGAGGCATATTACGTCCCAGGCAGAGCCGGGCGCGCCAGGACCAAGTACTTAGCCTCGCGGAATGAGATTCGATCCTGTGCTTGAACGGCCAGGATTTCTTTCTCGAGGAGATGTGCACCACATTGCTTCGAAGAAGCAGGGTGCGGCTCTTCGCAATTGCCACACTTGGCCACACATGATTCAGACTTATCGTGTGCGGCCTTGGAGCAATTTACACAGACTTCGGGTGACCCCGACTTTGCACGTCTACAAGATCGATTCGCATGGCCGAAGCGGTGACAGTAATAGCACCGCCGCGGCAGTGGCACGAATGCTTTTACGCGGTAGCGGTACCAAACAGCACGCACCGACTCAGAGAGCTTGTCACAGTCGAACGTGACGAAGAGGTTAGGGGTGGGTCTCGAGGCCCCTCCCTGTTTTCTCATCACACGTTCGACCTTGACCGCCCGATGGTCGGCCAGCTCTAAGGTGATGTCCTCAGTGGAGTAGTCAACGAGTTCCCTCGCATAAACTACTCTTTTCAAAAAGTTCATGGTAGAGTGCGGCGTCACGCTCACCGGGGTGCCATGAAGTGTCCGAAGAGCACTTATCTTGGCCGCCTCGGCGGGAGCCAGAAGGCTCCCGTCGGAGAAACGGGTCACCTTCAGCTCTCTACTAATTGCACTAGCTAATCCTCTCCTCTGATGGACCATGTTTCCTTTGGCCAACATGCTGCCATCAGTGGATCGAATAACGAGGAAGCGTTTGAAGCCAGCGGGCTCGAAAACGCCAGGTAACCTCTGAATGAGGAGCCCGGATGTCATCGAGGCTCCGCCCTGTGCACTTTCAGTCTTAATCAGGGGCTCCGCAACCGGGGAAGCAGAGGGGCCGGATGTGCCGATCTTGGCTTGTTCGCTTGCCAAAGTGACAGTAGACCCATCCGTCTCCACAGCCTCCGCGGATGGAGAGGATCTTCGAATCTTGTTACTCTTTTTTGTCTTAGTCTTTTTCTTTTTTGGAGAGGAGGGCGAGGAATGAACCCGCATCTCACCTCCACCGGCAGAAGCCCCTATGCCAGATGGACCGGCCTCAGCCAGGTCCTTCTCCAAAATAGAGAAGGTCCTGGTGGTTGCAGGGGCACTATCCAGGGGAGATCCCTCTTCTCCTTGTACTGCCTTAGAGACCATAGCCGTTTGAGGAGGACATTGCATAGGGGCGGATTCGGGTTCTGTGTTTGGCGCCGAGCCCCGATTCATCCCCATGGGAGGCCCTACAGTCTGAGGCTGGGTTTTCTCAAGGACCATGTCTATCACAGGAGGGGCTTCCAGTTGGCCATCCCCTTCCAAGACATCGCTGGTCCCCTTGGCAGTGTCGCCAGTCTTGTGTGGGGAGGCACAGGCCTTGCCCCCACAAGGTTTAAAATTCTTGCCAGCAGGTCTTTTGAGGGAAGCGACCGAAGGGGCCTGGCTTCCCTCTTCCCCCTAAGGGGGTTTGCCCTACCGAGCCGCTTACACGAGGGGCGGTAGGCAATGGGCTGCCTGCTGGCATTCTTGGCAGTCCCCTTAGAAAGAAAAGGAGGGACTGCCGCAGGAAATAGGAAGCTGCCCGAAAGCACCTCCAGAGACGGGGGTGAGAGGAGTCCCCTTCACCCGAAGGCGTAGGAGAGGAGTAAGCCTCCTCTCCGGTTAGAGAAATATGGAGGGTCACCTGCGCAAGCACAGGGGTGAGGGCAGACCTCCATTTTTTTCGGTGGAGCTGCCCGTGGGCGGCTCCGTTGATAATACCGGGGAAGTTGAAGGTTGTTTTGTTTTTTGGGTTGTGCCTCATTGGGCATGGTGACCCTAAATTTTCTGCGGGATGCAATAGCTCATCACCTCTCACAGTTACCCGCACTGCAAGAGGTGCTTACAGGCCTGGCAGAGCCAGGCGCCGCCATTTGGGACCACCCCTCCCGCCTGGTGGCCTGGCAGTCCATCAGCATGGCGGCTCCACCTTGAACACGGCGTAAGAAGATAGATTGTGAAGAGGAGAGGAAAATAGATGTGAGGAAGGTATGGGTGGGCATGAAGCAAGTTGTTAAAAAAACCCATCCCGAACTGGAGCTCAGGGGTTAGGGAACGTTGTCCCCTCCCCCCTCAGCCCCGATCCGGGACGGTTGGCTTGAGAAGAAAGTCAGCATCTACCCTGTGAAATTGGAGGCTGACCAGAGAAAGTTGTGGGAGAGGCTGTATGAAAAGCGACGAGGTAGGGGAGATATACAGGCTATCTGAAGGAAGGAAGAGAGGCTAAGCTGGGGCCGGACGGAGTGCTGGATCCCGTCAGCACGGCGGCCAGGATGCCAAATCGCCGCGCCCCTTACGGGGGAGAGGATCTTTCAAAGGTTCCATGAAAATATTATTAATACTAAGAGAGGATCGTTCAAAAGGTTCCACTAAAATCTGATTAATACTACCTGGGGTCTTTAAAATGCTCCACGAATATTAATTAATAATAGGACGGGTTATTTCGAAAGGTTCCACGAAAATCTGATTATTACTAGGAGGGGTCTTTGCAAAGGTGATACCAAAATTTGTTTAACACTACGAGGGGTCATGGAAAGTGAACACGAAAATCTGATTAATAATAACAGAGGTATTTCAAAAGGTTTTACGAAAATATGATTAATTCTAAATGAAGTCTTTGAAGAGGTTCCACGAAAATTTGATTAATCGTAGGAAGCTTTTTGAAAAATTACACGAATATCTGATTAATACGAGGGGGTTTTCAAAGGGTTCAAGGAAAGTTTGATTAATATTACCACTGGTCCTTTTAAAAGGTCTTCACAAATTCTGATTAAAACCTGAAGAAGGTCTTTCAAAAGGTTGTCAAAATTATGATTTATACAAAAAGGAAGCTTTCAAAAGGTTCGACTGAAATAGAAGAAGTACTACAAAGGGGTATTACGAAAGGTCCCACGGAAATCTGATTAGTAATATTAGTACTAGGGGAGCCTTTGCAAAGGTGCAACGTAAGTTGATTATTACTGAAAGTTATTTCAAACGGTTCCACGAAAATCTGATTTATTACTACAGTCTTTAAAAAGGTTCCTCATAAATGTTTTTGATACTATGAGGAGTCTTTGAAAAGGTTTCACGAAATATGATTGATATTACGAGGGTATAGTTCAAAACGTTTGACCAAAATTTTATTAATACTTAGGGTGAGTGAGTCTTTGTAAAAGTTCCATGAAAATTTGATTAATATTAGGAAGGTTATTAGAATTTCTTCAAGAAATATGATTAACACTGCCAGGGCTCTTTAAAGGGTTCCACAAATTTCTTATAAATAGTATCAGGGGTCTTTAAAAAGATGATTCATAGTACGAGGAGTCTTTGAAAAAGTCTCACAAACATCTGATTAATACTGAGAGGAGTATTTAAAGGTTCCGCGATAACCTGCTTAATACTACGAGGGGTATTTGCAAAGGTTCCACCTAAATATGATTAATACTACCAGTGGTCTTTCAAAGGGTTGGTGGAAAAAGCGAATTAACAAAATATTAATCCTCTCAGTTCAAATTTTATCCATCTAGATTAACTGTTATGATATCCATGAAGGATATGTTAAGTAACAGCAATTTAAAATGAGTCATAATTGGAGCAACATGATCTCTGCTAAAATGAAAGCAAAGACAATTAATTTTTGGAGAAGTTTCTTGTAAAAGAAGACTGGAATCAGTGGTATTATATTGCGTATCGTTAATGGGTATTATGCACTAAAGCATGAAAGGTTCTCATCTACTTCCAACATAACTTATGTTACTGTAATCGCAGTTCTTACTAAAATCCTCTCCTTTACATGCTAATCCTTTTTTAATCACCACTTTTTATTATACAAATCATAATATAGTTTCAGTAGTTTATCTCTCCTAGAACATTATTGGAGTTTAATGCTTAGTTACGTCAATTCTTATATTTCTTGGTTTTAGAGAAAACCCTCGTAAAAGAGCAAAGAGGAAGAACTTGGCAAATACCCTTCTCCTTATTCCCCAAATTTACGAACACATTCCCTTAGCGTGGAAGGAAGCGTCTTATCCAAACGGAGCCTCGCGTAATCTTTCACCCACTCAATCTAGAAACAAATTGTTTGAATCCCACCCATAACTTGCGCTCAAACATGCACCTTATTTCAACACACAGATGAAAGTGTGTGGGTAATCTATAAAATCCTTTCATGGGAGGATGCTCCATAACAAATTCCACCTTAACGCTAAGTGATTTGCCAAAAATCATACCAAATTTCCACTTTTAAGCTGCTCTGATTAATCGCTTGCGTAAATGTTGAGAATAAGGAAGAATTAGGGTGAGAAAAGTATTATTAAATGTAGCTCTTCATTATTCCAATGGGGCGTGGCTAAAAAGAGAAACCGTCTTCAACAAAGGATCATCAAACAGCTCAGAACTCAACCCCAAATTGGCAGGAAGCATTTTCCATTCACATCAGCGCAGATTTCTAGAAATTAAATCAATGTTTTTCATAAAAAGCTACTCCATAAGAAAATATGCGTACATAGGCAGCTATTTATATAGGAGAGAGAGTAGGGGGTACTAAGAATTAATAGCTTTGGAGATGGAAAAATATATATATATATATATATATATATATATATATATATATATATATATATATATATATATATATATATATATATATATATATATATATATATATATATATATATATATATATATATATATATTTAAGAACGTGATTTTATGAATATTTTTTTTAAAGTGGACAAGTAAACTGGTATTAATTTCTAATGCATTCTTTACCCCCTCCTCCTTCTTCCCCTCTTCCTTTCCCTCTCCCCTCTCTTCCCCTCATCTATATCTCCCCTTTCCCTCCCCTCTCCCCCAGCTCAGTCTCTCTCCTCATACCTCCCTCTCCTCCACTCTACTTCTCAGGCGTCCCTCTCACCACTATTCCCTGATCCCTTTGCCCAACTCTCTAACCACCCTCTCCCCCTCTACATTCATCCCTCTTTCTACTCCAACTCTCTATCCCCCTTTTCTCCCCCCATCTTCTCTCCCACACTCCCCCTCTCTCCCCATTAATTCCACCTATATCTACCCCTCCATATCTATCTCACTATCTCCAAAATCCTTAAACCCTCTTCTATCCTATGGGTAGGATGTTGGAGAGGGGGAGGAAGGGGAGAAGGAGAGAGATGGGGGAAATAGTGGGGAGGGGACAAGGGTGTAGTGAAGGAGGGGGAGAGGGAGAGGGCAAAGTGTATATTTTTAGAACGTGATTTTTTAAATATTTTAAAATTTTATTATAGCTTAGTTTATGAATGAGCTCCGCCATCACCCTGCCCCCCCTGTTGAGAAGGAGGGGAGATAGGGGATGGGGAAGGGGGGGGAATAGAGTAGGGGGAGTATGTGATGTGATAGGGGTAGAGGAAGAGGGAGATGAGAGGGTAGGGAAATATGGAGGTGAGGGGGGGGGAGGTAGAGATGATCACAATAGACTTGAAAGTTCCAATAGGCCGAAGGCCAACAACCCGAGGGGCTGGTAGTGAGCGAATCGAAGCCATGGCTTGTATATATATATATATATATATATATATATATATATATATATATATATATATATATATATATATATATATGAAAAGAAACTCACAACTTGCACGTGATTCAAAATTTAACACCCACAAGGAAAATGGAAAAAAGATTCCGAGCGCTTTCTTCTTTATTCTAAAAGACCTCTTCATGGAATAACATAGGTCATTTTTTTTTCACTTTGTTTATAGAAAGGACAGAGAGGGATCACTGTGTGTAATACAGGCGATCAGGTAGTCATAGAGGAAGGTTGCGGAAATCATTTAAGAAAAGATAGCAAGAGTTGTTTTTTGAGTCTGGTGTGAGCGTATGTGTTGAGAGGTGCTAGTTTGTTGTTGTTGTTGTGTACTGCGGCCATTCTAGAGAACAACGGAGAGCGGCAAGCGCGCTTCAGAGCAAAGTTCTGAATGCGCTGAGCCTTCTGCTTCCACGTGTCTCTCGCGGCTACGAGTAACAGACAATGTCTTAAATAGTATCAAGGAGTAACAGTACCCTAGGAGACCTTACGGTCCATTCAAAGAGTGTACCTTTGGACTAGCAATCGAGCAGGCACATGGCTGCTCAATTGTTTTGCGTCCCTAAACGGCCACTTTTCAAGACTTTGTCTAGTCTTGACTTGAACTGGTCAACAGATTCACTGTTGACAACTTCCACTGGAAGTGCGTTCCACTTACCACAGATACTGTAGGTGAAAAAATTTCCACACAGATTGCGGTTGTAACGCTTCAGTTCAAGTTTCAAGCCGTGATTGCGCGTTCTGTTCTCACTCAGTGTGAAAATATCCCGGTAGTCAACATTGTCGAAGCCTCGAAGTATTTTGAAAACTTTGATGAGCTGACCACGCAGTCTACGGGTTTCCAGCGAGAACAGATTTAATTCCCTTAGTCTATCCTCATAACTTTTATGTCGGATAGAGGGAATCAGTTTGGTTGCCCTAGCTTGTACGCATTCCAACCTTGCGATGTCCTTTCGAAACGAAGGACTCCCAAAATTGTACGGCATACTCCAGGTGCGTCCGAACGAGGGAGTTGTACAGACAAAGTACTATCTCCTTGTTACGGTATCCAAACTGGCGCTTTATGTAGCCTAACATCCTTTGGGCTTTCTTCTCTGCCTCGATGCACTGTTTCGAGAACTTGAGGTCGCTAGTGATAGTAACACCCAAGTCCTCAGTGTCACTCGATTCAAGAGCAGTGCCCTTAAGGATACCCATTGAAAAGCCTGTCCATTCACCACCACCCGTTGCCGTCTGCCACTTAGCCAGTTCTCGATCCAGCCGGCTACTTTTCCGTCTATGCCCAACGCTCGCACTTTCAGGAGGAGGCGGCGGTGTGGTACCTTATCAAAGGCTTGCTGAAAGTCGAAGTAAACCACATCCACCGCCTTGTCCCGATCGTGCTCACTGAAGACGAAGTGGAAGAATTCTACAAGATTCGTCAGGCATGACCGTTGCCTTCGGAAGCCGTGCTGGGAACTCCTCAGTAGCAGGTTTGACTCTAAATACGACGTCATTTTGTCCACCATCATGCTTTCCATGAGTTTACCGACTATCGAAGTCAGACTGATAGGTCGGTAGTTTGACGGATGGCTGGGGTCTCCTTTCTTGAAGATCGGAGTCACCTCCTCCTCACACCTGTCTCTAGGAACGCATCCGGTCCGGATTGACATGTTAAAGATAGCGCACAGATGTCGTGATACTTCATCGCACACTTCCTTCAACACCTTGGGTAGAAACCCGTCCGGTCCAGGGGATTTATTCGTCTTTAGGTCAGCGATCTTTTTCTTTATTTCTCCTTCGGTGAAGTCCATTGCCTCCAGCTTTTCCTCCGAGTAGGAATCCGTGGGCTGGGGGATGGGACTACACTCTTTAGTAAACACTGAGGAGAAGTAGTCATTGAGAAGGTTAGCATTTTCTGAATCTGACTGAGTTAATGCACCCTCCTCGTCCACTCAGCGCCCAATCCTACGATGAATTGGTTTACGGCTATTTACATAGCCGAAGAACTCCTTGGGATAGTAAGGAGTGGGGGGTTAATACGGCTACCTGCATCAAAACCCTAACTAGCGGTTACAAATTCTTTAAACACTATAATTTGTGATTGAATATAATTAGATAGGATAGGATCTAGGCTAAACAATCCATGGCTAATATTAAAATTTGGGAAAGTATTAATAGAGAGATACACTCCAAAATATTTCTTGAAGTGTAGTTTGTACATTTAATAACAGGTTTGGCACTATTCCAATTCATAGTATGATCCTGACTATAGATATGTAAAAATAATGCAGATTGTTGACAAAGATTACGAACATTAGTTTGGTGCTGTTTAACTCTAACATTCAATTCTTTTCCTGTCTGTCCATAATAGCATTTTTCACAATTATTGCAACCAATAGAATATATAATGCCTGGTTTTGGGGGTGAATTTATTACAAGAAGGCAATGTATAGTATTTTCATATTTAAAAATAACATTTATGTATAAAGGTTTTATTTAGTAAACTAGGTAATTTAATGAAAATTTGATTAAAAGCTAAAACTAATACATTTTTGGCCTGAAATTTGGGAGTTTTACGATTAGTTTGATAAATGAACGCTTAGCATAATTCTAACAATTTTTAAGTACGTAGAAAGGGTAACACAAATTTGAATATTAGGGTGAAACAACTCTAAGGGCACGGAGAAATATGGAAAAGAAAACACTTTTTTTGATACTAATATGGTGATCGGAATATAAATGGATGTATGAGTCTATGGCTGTAGTTTTTCTATCGAATTTTTTGAATCCAAAATACTTCCACAGACCAACATAACCCCTATTTTATCGATGCATTATGTTGATAACATTCTTTGTTTGTGGCCTAATGATCTTAATATCAATACTATTCTTGAAAAAATCAACACATTAGTCCCCTTAATTAAATTTACTTTAGAAAATTAAAAAGATAACACCATCCCTTTCTTAGATATTTTGATCCGCCGAACTGACCAAGGTTTCAATTATGAAATTTATAGAAAACCTACAGCCATTGACTCATATATATATATATATATATATATATATATATATATATATATATATATAAGGAATATTATATAAATATATAGCAAAATTTATTTAAGGAAAAAAGAAAATTATAAATTAAAGAAGTATCACAAAAATAGATCCTCAGTTTTATAATTATTCTTTCTCAATAATTACCTCTTCGAAAATAATTCTCACAATGTAATGTTCCGTCAGATATTTACTCCCCCGATGGCATATTAGAAGTTCAAATCAATTATAACCATATTACGTCGTCATAGAGATATTTTCGCCTAAAAAGAATGAATTATATTGTTTAATTTCATTCGACGAGTAATCAGTCACTTTGCATTTTGATCGAATTTCAATCATTTAAAAAATTCAATTTCCAGCCTGACAAGATTGAGGGGTGAATTACTCGACCTAATAAAGCCCAGAATAACGAAGAATAATTCTCAAAATCAGAGAGCGAAATTTCATTTCTGATGGAGAACTAACACGTTTCTCGGTTATATGCAAAATATATCCAATTAAATAGTATTTAAGGTGATAAAATTGATTTAGGACGTGTAAATAATATATGTAGACATATATCACAACGATTTAATTATCATAAGAGGTAAGTGACTTTTATGAAGCAAAGGCTAATTGTGGTCTATTAAAACCCACAAATTAATCATTGCGTCTCATAATAATACTATATATGTTTTAAGCTTAATTTAATCATGAAATTCAGTATTAAATTAAAAAAAAATCTAATATATAGAGTGTGGTAGGTAATTTGTCGCAGTTGGCAACTCTGAATTCCGTCCATGTTGTCTGGAGTCGGTTCTCTCTACTTTTATCAGAGTGGACTCACTTGTGCATCATCTGTGAGGAGAGCAATACTAACGCTGAATTCATTTCTAAAAATTTGTAAAAGGCACGGTCTACATCTTGAGATTCACGCATAGAACTCCAATACGACTGTCGAATAGCTCCGAATTTCGAGGTGTCAATCTGAGGACAGTGCAGAGCATCAGGAAAGAGTTGGATGACTCAGGCTGTGGTTACGAGACTACGGCAGCTCGGAAACCTGATTCTATGTCCTCTGATTGGAAAAGAATTCCCCGAATATGTCGTAGAGATCCAGGCCATCAAATCTTTGATGGTTTGCTGTATCCTCTTACCTTATACCTAGAGCCATGAAAACTAAGTTTCCTTTCCACATGATGGTGCTTTAGATGGTCACTAGTGCGGGTCACCTTATGCTCCCGTTTGTTTTCCTGGAGGGCCTCAGTTGTATATATATAGAGGGCTACATCTAGTTCCTGGATGATTTGGTGTTACCCTGGATCGAGGAGGTAGCTGCTGAAAAGCCGTACGTATGGCGGCAGGACTCTGTACTATGCCACACAAGCAGGAGGAGCCAGTCTTGGTTGTCAGACATTTTCTTTGATCACATCACTGTGAATTTATGGCCTCCTAACTCCATAGACTGCTATCCCCCTAGACCATTGTGTGTGGGGCGTGGTTAAACAGGGTGACCGCCGATAAAACCTGCAGCAGGTTCCAACAACACCTGGAGGCCGTGGTTTAGGTCGACGGCAATTCAATTGAATAAAATGAATAGTGCATCCTTCAACTCTTTAACATGTAACTGGTAAATGAACTCTGTTATTTTCTTTTATATTGAAGTTAGAACCCCAAATAAAATTAACTAATTTTTAAATATATATGACAGGGAAGTTTATTTATGGCAAAGTGAATTTATGATTGATTTTATATTTGTTTTTTTATTACATAAATAGGCAAAACAATTAACCAAATTGCTGTTGTTTCTGGTGCTGTGGGGAGCTAATGAGATCATCCTTATTTTCTAGGCATGATGGGAGTGATTTTCAGGGTGGAAACAGGAAGTGTAGACTGACATTTATTCAATTAATTTTAAAGCACAATGCAATAGTAGATAATGCTTAGACTAAAATGAATGAAAAAGTATAGGCTATAAGTTGATGCAAAACAAACAAACTTCATGCTTCTTATTTGTTGTGTTGTGTAATGTTAGCAGAAATTGCACGCATCACATTATCTTGAAACGAGAGTGGTACTTTTCATTTTGTAACTATATAAGAATACTGCGGGGAAAGATAGGGAACTGCACTTTAATTTAATATTTTGCAAACTAGTTCTTACTTCTTTCGTTCTCTCTATTAACACAGTCATTAAGGATATAAAGAACCCAAACTTCTACCTAAAAGAACGATTTTCGAGACAAATTTGACATTCTTGGCCAGCTATATAATAACTTGCCGTTCAACTACGCCAAAGTGTCTAAGTTTGTTCAGAACTCCTTTCCCCGAGTCCTAATTTGCAACAGGGATCTTACAGTGACGAACTTAGATAGGGATTAAGATATATTAAAGCCCAAAGTTGCGAGGCTAAAGCCTAGAATACTCGCCTTAAATTGTGAATGGGAGTAATTTGAGATTCTTTACAGAGAACGAGCAAGTAAGGAAACAAAGTTTTCAACAAATCTACCATCGACTTTGGTGTCAAATTAAATTGGCCTCATACAACTTATATTATTTAATCAAACAAACTCAGCTTAATACATGACATTGATGTGATTTTTTTTATTCATATTGACTATTTTTTTTGCCCCTAGAATCAAAATAAAGGGGAGTTAGATCATTGCAAACTTCCTCTCTGACTTAGCTTTGTTTTTGTTGTGATAGTAAATTAATTTCCCTGATATATTCATTGGCGGTAGGATTAAAGAAATTAATACAGTTGTATATTCTTCTCCTCTTAAAATGCAGAGGTATTATTTTGTTTACTTGAATTGAAGACCATATATGTTTATTTATAGTTGGCATTGAATAAACGAGCTGAATGAATATTTTCCGATAATCAAAATATTCGAGTAGGCGAGGGAGAGGGAGAGAAGCAATTATTCATATATACATAAATTATTGCATCCAGCGGGCATTCATTCTTTTATCAACAAAATTATAAATGGCCCAAGTTTTCTCTTATATAACGCTTCAATGTTTAGCCTATTAAATAAAGTTATGGCATCAATAATCGAGTGAGTTATGCTTTAGTATTTTATTTGGTGCATGCCAAAGACCAATAGACCTTCGTATCAATATATTAGACTATCTCAAGATACTAAGATTGAGCAAGGGGGCGAATCTGTTTGTAGCCGTAAGGGAACAAATATCGTCTGCAATATAATAAGGTAAACGGAAACGAAAGGGAAAAGAGGTTAGCAAAGCAATGAATTTGCTTAATCGAAATCATAGGGAATATTAAAAAAAATACTTTGTACAACTAATTGGAGCCTAATTAGCGGGTAATAGAGCAACCTAGTCTAAAATGATAGATAAACGCACTCCAAGTAAGACAAATAATTATACATTTTCGATTCCCTGTTTGTATGTTGTTAGTGGAATATTTCCTATTTCACTTACTACCATGCTGGTTTCCACTTAACACAGAACTGAGACAATGATAATAAACAGTGACCCCACCTACTTCTCCTAATAACCAGAGAATTTCCTTTCCGAATGCATGTTTTTCCTCCACCACTGCAGTCTCTTGTCCCTCTCCAAAGGATGTGTGTTAGCGCGCCTGATTTTAATCATGAGAAGGTGGCCATGCATATTTAGGCATATACTCTACTACATACAACCGAGTCGTGAACAGTGTGATGAGTAAATAGATCTGCCCTACATTAAAGGCCTTAAAAAATTTCTAGAGTAGCCCATTATTTTTCACCAGAACTCTAAAATTATTGTAGAACTGATGGTGGGAGTGCAGTGCTCAAATGGAAAAGCTATTGAACAAAAAGTGTGGAAAAGAAGACTGTTGTGGTTATAACACTTTTCCTGGATTTTCTTCGCCTATTTTTTCGGTCAATCCGACGTACAAGGATACTTTGTAACATAATTTTACTCCTTTATTAAAGATGAAAGGCTTAACTTGAGAGTAATTTACAGCAGATATTAACTGATGAAGGAGAGTGGACAATAAGTAAGGACTTTGTGCAGGTCGGTTCTTTTGAAAAACCCTGGCCAAATACTGATCAGTTTCTATACTCTTCCCAATTGGGTCCTAAGTAATGAAAAGATAAACTTTCGTGGTTCGTTACTATAGGTGACTTCTACGGTTAGCTGATATTACCTAACCGTTTAGGGATTCCAGGTGAAAGCTGAGTGGAACAAGCTAAAGTTCTAAGGATAATGGGAGCCATTTGCGGCATTTAAGTAATAATAATTATTATTATCATCGATTTGATAATACGAAGAGTAGCGATTAATTATTGCAGAATTGCGATGCCTAAAATGAAAATTCGTTATCACCTTGCAGTCGATTTTTGCAAAATTAATAAAAAAAATTGAACGTTTGATTATAATGTTAGATACGAGTCGGAATGTTTTTTTTTAATAGATACAAGGCGGATTTATGTTTGACAATTGGATATGTCTCAGAATTATGTTTGGCTATTAGACACGAGCCAGAATTATGCTTGACTATTAGATACGAGTCGTAATTAGGTTAATCTATTAGATAAGTGCTGGAATTATGTTTCACTATTAGATACAAGCCAGAATTATGTTTGGCTATTAGATACAAGTCGGAATTATGTTTTTCTATGGAATACGAGCAGAATTAAGTTTGACTTTTAGATACGAGTCGTAATTATGTTTGGCTATTAGATGCGAGCCTTAATTATGTTTGACTGACTATTAGATACGATCTGGAATTATGTTTGACTCTTAGAGACGAGTTAGAATTATGTTTGACTATTAGATACGAGCTGAAATTATGTTTTGCTATTAGAAACGAGCCGGAATTATGTTTGTCTAATAGAAGAATCATCTGCAATACTGATTCCTGCTAAATTCTCAGCAACAACAAACATCGGAGGGGTACATCTCAGCCTCCCTGTCAGAGCTGCTATGAATTATAATTGGTAAGGGTGGATTCGAACAGGAACCCCCTCTATCCCCTCCCTCCGCTTTAGCATTTTCCTACTAAATAATTTTAATGGCTGAGGTAGCTGGCGTAGGGTCAATAAATCCAAGCAATGTCCGGCAATTACAACTAACTGAGTGGTTGGTGTTATAAACACAGAGTACAACCGCAACATTCTCCCAAACAGGGGCCGACACCTGGCGCCGGCCTTACTCATGATGAGACGAATAATAATACTTACATACATCTGCCTACCTACTCACCTTTTACATTAAATTTCAGCATCTATAAACCTTAGTATTTTGTTCGAGTCCATATAGGAACTAAAAATGTGAAGTAAATAAAAAAATGAGAGTTCTGTGGCAGTAACTCTCTGCTTCGAACACACCTCACAACATGCAAGTGTTCATTACTCCAATATTTGATTTCTACGAAAGTTATTTACAACTTTGGGGCAATTACTTCGATAAAAGGAAAGGTGTAATTTGGCTCCATATATAATGAGCGTCGCTGTTTTTTTAACTTCGTCAATAGATCAAAAGAATTTCTGGTATCCATACTTAGAATTGTATCAACATGGCATGCTATTAAATGATTAATTTGTAGGTCAAAGGGGATTTGCTATTGCCGGGGTATAAAAAATCCGCCCCCAAGTTTTGTGGCCAATCCTATACCCCATCTGTACTTTCTCCCAACCAGAATCCACAATGGTTTTCTGGCTTAATTGCTAAAAAAATATGAAAATATGTAGACCGAGATGAACCATTTTGTATACATAGTTGATCAATTTTGAATCAGTAGTGAGTTGCGAACTCGCACCTTTCATTAAATGCATAGTGAAAAGTTATCAAATGCCTTAACTTAAAGAAGTAATGATCGGGCAAATAACTCCTCGCAACCTTTATCAAGATAAATTTAATTCCATTCTATCTAAAAATTATATTAGTTCATAAGGTCCTAAGTTTAAATTATAGAGGAGACACATTTATTAAGCTGAAGCTCCCAAAGCTTCTTATATAAAACTAAATGACCACTACTATCTGTAAATATAAATGATGGCCCTAACACGGTATATAGTTAATAGAGTTGCGCACTCTCCAATCATATATCCTCTCAACCATAATTGAGCTATGTAGTTTCCATACATTTTTCCATTCTTTAATCTCTGCACTTTACCTACAACTTTAAAATCCTTCTGTCGGAGATGCTAGCCTTGGTTTTCCAATTATTATTTTAACTAAATAATAATAAAGGTATAGGAATAGTCTAATATAATAATTTAGAGATCCACTTCGTCCGTTTATTCGTTAGTTTATGCACAAATGACCTCCAGGTGAATTAGAGATTTTATGTTAAGGCGTGAAGTTCTGAAATTAACTTAATCCTTACGTTTTATAATACCAAGGTAAAAGCGATAATTATATATATATATATATATATATATATATATATATATATATATATATATATATAATTATAGAAATATTTCCGTCAGCTATGACAGCACGGGTAGACGGGTGCATTGTGTATTGCTATATCTTCAAGAAACACGAAGTGGAAAGTAATTGAAGTAAGGATGGAAAGTGGATTGAGCAAGGAGGGCATTTTTACCCATTGGAGCAGGAACGAATGTGGACCGGGAGTAATTAGAATGATTATTATTACTTAAATATCCTAAGATTACAGTAAATGTCATTAATATGGCAACATAAATTTACAATCAACTCGAAAGTCTCGTTCAGGAAACTCCTATATATGGAATATTTGACTTTTTGCAAAGGGCAATAAACGATTTTAAAGCGCACTAAACGCTCTTAATAACCATTTTTCCCAAATAATACTCTATTTAAACTTCGATTAAGAGCTTTTGAATTGTTTGTCTCTTTATCTTCATCTAATATCAATTTAAAGAGTCGAAATTGTATTATTGTCAAAATCCTTTAAAATATAAAAGTTTGATTAGTCGCCCCTTTTCTAGCCATCTTGTTTTCTACGAATGTAAATTCAATTTCCTCACTCAACCTTCTTTGATGCCTCCGGGGACATCTACATATATGGTGGCGAGATATCTAATTCTTTTTTCCTTTGTATTTCAATGATTTAAGATTTTTTATATTTTATAATTGAGTAGTCTGTTGCAGTATTCAGTAATATATTCGTATAATATTTAGTTATTAAAGCCCGACCTATCATCTTGAAATTCCTAACATGGTTGTCGAAGAAGGCAAAAGGTTAGACTCATATTCGAGCTACAGACCATCGGAGCCAGGGTTTGATTCATACGACATCTGAGAGTCCATAGGTAAACTTACAGATCGATAACCACTAAAACCACCAATCGATCTATAAATCAAAATTAATCATCTTCGACCCCTCGAGATAACTTGTACGACCATGGAAGTTGAAAATTTTATTTATTTATCTTTGACGGAGGACCAGATGAAGGGTAGCGCTGTGGTGGAGCGAATGTGAGTGTGTGAAGGGGCCATTCTCCCACCCTTTTTCCCAATACACTCGCCCTCCTTCTGTAAGAATGTGTGTGTGAGTGGGAATGGGTTTTTTATTATATTTTCTTTTGTACATATGTATTTGATTTCATGTTGTATGAATAAGGTTATTTAACATCTCATGTTTATTTATTAGCTACTAAATGTTAAAGATTTTATGAGACAGCGTTCAAGTACTAGAATAAAAAAAAAAGAAGAAAAAAGAACAAAACAAACAAAAACATTGCCTGCATTTTGCAAGAGCGACTTTAACGAAAATATTTTGGAGATATTTAAAGAAGATATAAGAAGTCTTCTAATAGTACTTGACTGGATCTTAAAAAAAAACTGAGCTCCGAGGTGGCAGGCACCATAAGCCCCGCACAACCAATTTTGTCACAAGAGTGACTGCCGACAAGATTTTCCCCCGGGGAGGCCGGCAAATCGTAAACCGTGGTACCACGTAAGAAAACTCCTCTTTTTGTTGTATCTTGTTTTGGTTGTCCCCTTTTGTATATGCTGACTCTTAGTATTAATATATATTTTTTGATTGATTGGGTTCCAAGATAGGATTGTTTTAGTATATATATAAATAGGCTCATTGGGTGCATATTTACCCATATTTTTGGTAAATATTGTATTTTTTTTGTTAGTAAAGGACTGTACATACAATCCGTTTCATTCTCCTTCGATTTCTCACGTCGGATTAGTGTAGGAAGCGGGTTGGATGGATTGGGGTTAGTCTAAATTTTTCGGCCCGCTACAGCGCTATATCTAATTTCGCTTCCCTTCGACTAAAATGAACGTCCAAATCAGTCTCCGTAATAGCTTCTGTTATGGTTCTTCTGGGGTTATCGGTTGTAAAGAACACCAGCACACGATGAATAGAACTCATTGAATAGAATTTCAGCCTCGAAATGAAACATCTTCCATTCATTCATCCAAATTTTATTCTTGAATCTTAAAATCTACGATCATTGGAAAAATTCTTACAATCTTGTGTGGATCAGTTTATGTAGTGCGCAACCACACTTTCTGAACTTTATCAGAGTTGAATCTTTTGTTTAATTCACATTATAACACATCTATTTAATATTTTTCCACCCTAAAATTCGCCAACAATATTAGTAATCCTATAATGGTGTGTATGGGTGGCATTTTATTAATAATAAAAAAGCGAAAACTAAGATGGACATAAGGGAATTTTTTAGAAAGCCTCTTTTAAATAAATGGGTGAAGTTATTATAAGTAAAAATGTCTAGAAGTAAAGGAATGGGATGGCATGAAACTCTTCCGAACTTTGCTTCAAGCATTAAATTTTGCACACGTCAACAAATTGTCGTTGACTGAGGTAATCCAATACGCACATGTATTAAAGATATTCTATTAAGTCTATTTTGTTGATATTATCTAATTCAAACTTTCACACAATAGTCTTTTTGAATTCCATATCAACCAGTACTTCCGTGATATCTCAGAATTTCAGCAGTCGCATACAAACAACTACTCCACAATTAGGTTGCATAATTTCTCTTTCCATTGTTGTTACCTCTGCATTACGCAATACACACATTGAAAAGAAACCTAGGAAATGCTTGGTGCAAGATTGAAAAATAAATGATGATTGATTTGTGTTGCCTTAGTTTATTATTCGCGTTTCTATATATTATTCATAACTAACTACTTGGTTTTTCTACTGCGTAGTGGTATGACAAGAGTTTGCTTGATATCTACGCTATAATTACTATTTGACTTTTTTTTTATTTTAACTACCCGCATTAAATTTGATTCGCTAATTGAGTTTCGCTATGTTCATCTGACTAAAGTTCTAAGGAGATGAAGCAGGCTTTACACGATGTAATTTGTCCTAGTTATCCCTTTAATAAGATATTATATAGGCGATGGCAATATTAAGAATTCGCATTCGTTAGAACGACAAGGTTTCATGATAACCATTAACGAGACGTGAAGGTTTCTTCTGAATAATTTGACTCCCCATTAAACGGTAACTTAAGCCATAAAAGAAAATTTATCTTGGAAGAAAACAAAGGCTCGTTTGTTCTAAATGGAAAGTGTATTGCAGATGAGAAGTATTTGTTTTGGGACTTGGATTGCTCTAAAGTAAGGAGAGCATGCCTTGCTCAAAATTGTTTAGTTGAGGCTTTCTGTAATGGTCTTTACTATTGCTAAATGACTGTAATAGAGGAAAAGCGTTTGAAAATTAATATAGTTACAACTAGGAAATATATGAGCGTTTAAACTTTCCTTGCATTTGGTTCATCTATTAGGGCCATTTTTATTATATAGAGTTAGTCAAAGGTATGTAAATTTTTGTATTAAAGTGCTGTTAAATACATTATTTTTAATAAAAACTGTAATAATAGTTCAAATAAAGAAAATATAATCTTTTAAATGTGACCTCTATATTGTATTTAGATTAAAAGTTTCTGTTCCTTCCTAGAAATAATATAATAAAATTATTTTCCTTTCTAAAATTAAAAAAAGTCATACATTTTAGCATTGTCAAGTCCTAATAATGAAAAATAATATTTACTTAAAAATTACCGTCATTTTTAATGGCATGAGTGCAGCTAAATTGTTTTTTTTCTTATTTCGTCAAGAATGAAGTTCAATTTATTCCTTACCTTTAAGTATTGTCTTGACAATAGTAATAATAATTTATTATTACTTGCTGTGCGTAGTTGAAAGTGTATTTCAGTTTAACCCTTTGCCTGTCCCGTGAATCACATCTGATTCACGGGACTTGTTCCTTTTCTACAATATACTGAAAAGTTCCACACATAGCCACTCATCTCAGCCAGTTTAAACAATTTTATTCCATATTTATGTACATTTAAAGAATTGGGTTATACTGTCTAAATAAAAGCCTACCTCTATGAGACACCATAGTCTCATCTACTGAACTTTCACGGATTGAATATTAGGAATAAGCATTTTCATGAAATGTGATATTTTATACAAACTTTCGTTTTGTTGAGCATCTAAGTTATTTGCACAATGCCAGTTATTGAGCAGCAGGGCAAATCTGTTGTGACTCATGTGAATTTGGTGAAATAGTGGATGATAATATAGAGCATCCATTTTCCAGTATTCTTCCATGTTAGGATATTTTATTAGACATGTTAGAAGAATTATTCCAACAAATTTTCTCATCTTTTCTTTTGTGGTATGAGTCCCTCTTTTCATTCTTGATGTACGGCGGATTTGATGGGATCCCGTACACTGCTGATCGTATCAATTGGTTTCAATCACAAATAGTTCTATGATTGACTCGTCGAAAAATTTATTGAATATTTCAATTGGCATTACATCACTATTGTCAATGTGGTTAATGGTTTTCTTCAGTTCATCGTTACCTGAATAGGCAATCTGAACTCCATGTGTAGCATTCTCATTCCCAACTACTGGATTTCGTGTTACTGACTGTTGTTGATTGGGTTTATTTGGGCGAGAAAAGGATTCAGGTTCCCTCTCTCTCTCTTTCTCTCTCTATATATATATATATAATGAATTCTACAAGCACCATAAAAGCACAAAAACATCTTGCACAATGACTGAGTTGCAGACTGACTCACGACAATGCGCAAAAAATACGTGTGACATATAGGGTTCACAGAACGTATTATGATGAATTTTATTTCAGACGTTGCGTGAATCACATACGATTCGCGCCTTATAATTATGTGTAATATATTCTAGGGTCACCTAGAGCTGACCCACAAAAGCACTTCAAAATTTGATAATGGAATATTTAAAAACTACTATGGACGTATACATCGAATCATGAAAATGCCATGGACAAGCAAAGAGTTAAGGTATGAAGTTGTGATATTAAACATAAATCTTTTCCTGAGTGCATGATGGCTACTGAATATAATGGTAGGCGTCTCAAAAGATGAGCAGTATAATTGGTTTTGGGATGCTTTATTATAATGATCAACAAAATCTTAGGCAAAGAGTTCAGTAGTGATGTGTTTCACAATTACTGACTTCCAAATTAAAAACTTCAAAAGAATTCATAAGGCCAGAGAAACCCTCTCTAGTCATTCGGGTAATTGACTATAAATGATGGTTAACCGCGCAATTTGTGGGAAGATAAAAATATATTTTTTTAGTCAATCATGAAGTATATTTCGATTTTTTGTTGGAATGAAAGCAAAGGTCAACGCTAAATAGTGGGGTCAAAGCTTCTGTTTTTATAGGAGTAATGCACTGCTTTGTAAGCAGCTGCAATAGCAAAGCAAAGTCGTGCTCTAACACATTTGAAAGCGGGCACAGCAAATCAAACCTACCGGAAGAGGGTTAGATGTATGGTATAAAAATTCTTTGGAAGTACATTCTCGCTTGGTGAGATAGTGGGTTAGATATGATGACGCTTTGGGTCATTTAGAGTTTGTGTAGATACTTGGTAGCTAAGTGGTTAGAAGAACTGAACGGCAATTAAAAGATACAGGTTCCATTTCCTGGCAGGATGTTTATTTTTTTCCCCTTAGCATTATTCGTCTTAATTGAGCCATCTTTTGCTCTCCTTGGTATTTGGATCTTCCAGTGTCAGTTTCTCTTGGCATTAAATCTCTGGTTTCTTTGTCTCATGCACGCATTCACGTTAAATTTCTATTTTATAGAATATATAAATATATATATATATATATATATATATATATATATATATATATATATATATATATATATATATTGGTAATGGAGTCGTTCCTTGGGAACCTTATTCGTAGCAGGAATATGAAGACATGCGATGGTTACGAACATTTAATTTTACGGACGTTTCGGTCATTAACGATGACCATCATCAGCGAATTCTAAGTACAAAGAATTATTTTTATAAGAATAACTAAACACAGCAATAAAAAAAAACATGACAGGAGTCGAAAATGATAACCGAAAGCAAGAAGTTAAAATGAAATATATAATCCTAAACCGTTGAAAGCAAATGAGTGAAAATCTATTAATGAGAATTTGATTAATATCGTAAAAAATAACTAAATTAAATAATAATCCCATGAGTTTAAAATATGCATAATAAACATGAATTAAATTCCTATTGAAATACAGAAATTGTAAACTATAGCAATAAAGTCGAAAGCAAGGGATGAAGAAATCGATTAATAAGACTGAGAAAAAAAATATTAAATAATCCCATGAGCAGCAAATATGAATAATAAACAGGAATCAAGCGGAATACAAAAAATTCACTATAAACCACAGCAAGAGAGAATTATAAGGACAGGGCGAACAATCGAAAATAAGTTAGATCAGGGGGTATGTAATCAAAGCGGATATTGATAAATGGAGCGAAGCAAGTAATTCAATTAAGTTAAATTTTAAGTGATTGAACATTAAATGAATACGAGTAGAGTAAGGCACGAAAGTTTAAATAATCAATAATGGAGGGGTCAAAACGGACGACTAAAACATTAAATTAAGGAAAAGTCAATCATAAACCAGATCATTTAGATATTAATGGGACAAACTAAAATAGAAATAAAAATTTCTCTGCACGAGTACTAACCTTATTACGGTGAAGCTGGGAAGTAACAACTGATATTACGGACAGAATTAGGCAGAAAGAAAACTATTTTAGGGGATGTGGTTGTTTGTAAATTTGTCTATATAGTGAATAATTTAAGGGATGATGAATAATCATTGAGTTCCGGGTTTATTTATTGATGTAATATGAAATTAGGTAGAGAAAGTAAAAACCAAAACCAACGCTTGAGTATTTTATTTACGTTTCGCGCTAAAGCTTCATTAGAATAAAACTACACATTTAGTTTAAGTCCGATATATAAGGAAAACTATTGAAATGCATATATATATATATATATATATATATATATATATATATATATATATATATATATATATATATATATATATATATGCAGATACACCCACAAAGGAAAAGTGAAAAACGATTCCGAGCGCTTTCGTCTTTATTCTTAAAGACTCACGTGCACTTTGTGAGCTTTTTCATATATATATATATATATATATATATATATATATATATATATATATATATATGTGTGTGGAAAACTCACAAAGTATCGCGTGAGTAAGCAATAAATGCAACAAAGCCCACAGGAAAAAAGAATACGAGGATTCCAAGTACTTTCTAACTTTATTTCGAGTTCTTTATCAAAGAATAACAGGAGGAAGTATTGAAAATTGTAATATTTCTAAGGATGATACAGAGGATAGGGAACGCCCACAAAAAAGCAAAAAACCAATCAACAAAATGAATTAATATGAAATGGAAACCTTAGGAGGAGCAAAGATAAATACAAAAAAGGATCATTAAAACAGGTAAATTCAAAAGACTAAATGTTGAGAAGAGGATTAAAATACCGCTTAGGCAATTAAGGAGGGAGAGAAACTTAACGAGAGATTAACCTCAGAGATCAGGATCTAAAAACCAAGGTAAAATAAATACAAATGTTCTAAAGACTTGACTCAAATGGAAATAAATACAGACAAAAACATAAGTCTACATAGATGTACACAAAATAAAATTCAATTGTTTATTAAAATTATAAATATTGGGTCTCAAATTAAAAGTTTCGACAGAACATTGTGAATATAATTTGGAAATTTACTTGCAATCCTCGTATTATTTTTCCCTGTGGGCTTTGTTGCTTATTATATATATATATATATATATATATATATATATATATATATATATATATATATATATATATATATATATATATATATATATATATATATATATATATATATATATATATATATATATTATATATATATATACATATATATATATATATATATATATATATATATATATATATATATATATATATATATATATATATATATATATATATATATATATATATATATATTATATATATATATTATATATATATATTTATATATATATATATATATATATATATATATATATATATATATATATATATATATATATATATATATATATATATATATATATATATATATTTATATATGGAGTTCTTTGAAACAAGATAACAAGATTCCTCCCTACTATCCTTGACTTCCCTATTGTTTGGTACAGGTATATTGATGATGTAAATGGCCTGTGACCTAATTGTAAAGACGTTAATAGCTTTCTTACCAAACTTAATTCACTCGTCCCTTCCATTAAATTTACCAATCAGGTTGAAAATAATAGAACCCCTTTCTTTTCTCGATCTTCTTATTCATAGAACACCGACTGGTTTTAAATACTCCTTGCCAATCGACGTTCACTGGTTGCGAGAGACTAGGACTAGAGGTGTCCTAGGCGTTGGGGCACGATGAATGGGATGAGGGTAGTGCCCCGTTAACCCCTTCCCTGGCGCGTAATTATCATCTATCGCAAACCTAATTATTCAAACTCTTATATTCATTTTTACTCTTCGCAGAGTCCCAAAGTCAAACGTTCCGTTTTTTCCTCTATGTTTTTACGGGTTTTACGAGTTGTTAGTCTTGAATATATGGATTCTAAAATCTCCAATATCTTTGAAATTGTCCATAAACTATGGTACCCTTATCCCTTTCTTCTAAACTCTCTTTCCTCTGCAAAAAAGAAGTTCTATAATAAAGCTCCTGCTATTCCTTTTAATGTTAAAAACATTTTGCTTTCAAATACGAGTCAACTAGATAAAAACATACTTGTTTATAATAATTGTAATAATATTGGGGGAAGTCTATTCTGTCGAATGTTCTGTTTCTCCAAGTAAATATTTTGGATATACAGTAAAGCAATCATCTGTCCGTATTAATAAACATAAATACAATGTTAGGAGAGGTGTAAATAATAATGCGTTTTTTGTGCCTATGTCCGAAAATAACCACATAATTAAATGGAATTCAGTAAAATTTATTTTTCGCTCAAATAACTCAATTAAAAGAAACCTTGTTGAATGTTCCTGTATAAGCCAATTTAATAACTTTAACATTTCCCCTGGTTTTTTAAAATTAATGTTATTATGAAAAAACTCTTTCTTAAAGAAATTAGATTCTACTTATATTCCTAATTTTTTTATTTCAATTTTCATTTTTATGGGAACCCGATGTGTCAATTTACTTCTCGTGTATCTCCTAATCTCCTTTTTTAGACTATCACTTTAACCGTTAATCGTTTAAACCCTTTTAGCTCTATTCTTGACTCTTTCTTGCCTCTCGGTTTGACCTTGCTACCTGTTATAGCTAAATCTTAATGTGAATTTACCCTTCCCTCTTCTACTTCGTCATTGGTGATTTCTTGTCTTAGAGGAGGTCCTTTATCTTTTACTAGCTTATATATACCTTTATTATGTTATTTTCTCTTGTAGTTATCCTTGAGAATGAACTGAATAAAGTTCGAAAGTACTTGGAAGCACCTTTTCATTTTTCGTGCGGGACATTGCATTCATATATAAATATATATATATATATATATATATATATATATATATATATATATATATATATGAGAGCGAAAGAGAGTCACGCGGACGCAGAGGCCTAGGGAGTATCTCACAAACGAGAAGTCCTTTAATCGTCGTCTTTGGGTGGACTTCCGGGCGATAGGACGAGCTGAGACGAGCCAAACTGGAGCCCGAGAAAAGATCAGCGAGAAGGTGCGAAGTTCACGTCCGCCGCGCCCCTTCAGATGGAGTGGGTCCCGCTCCCATCGGCCAGCGAAATCGCTCCGACGACCCCGTATATAATTCCCAGCACGGGCATGACAAAATCGGTATTCTCTAATATTCGCCAGAATCAGCCAAGGACAGGAAGCGCAAAGTCTCAAGCGACTCCCGCACCCCAAGGGTTCACCGGCAAGAAACATTTATTCAGAATTAACGACAGTCAAGCATCGTGAAGACTCGTCCTTATGCAATAACCAGCACGGCTCCTTCCCGCGAGAATAATACTCCCTCGATCCCAATAATCCTCGAGGCTCACCACGGAAATTGTAAGACAATTACGTTTTCTCTCGATCAACTTCGAAGAGGCGCGACGCTATTCGACCTCAAAGATTCACCCCTGATCTCCTCCTCCCGTTTCCTGTCGATTAGTCGTTTGTGCTTGCTCGCGGCGCGTGACGAAGCATCCATTTAAATCAATTTTTGCTTTCCAATTAATCTGGTGTATTTTCCATAGTGTCTCCTTTGTTGTTAAATTTTATTGTTTGTATAGTAGTAAAGATTATTTTTGTTTCCCCCGTTTGATTCCCAGAACCACATAACCATTTGATTGAAATCAGCCAAAGGTAGAATTGGCACTCGTATATAATTTCGTTGTGACCCACGCCAAAAAGGGGCATTCCCCCACGCCTGCTTGTCGCCTCATTTCTCCGTATCCAAGGAGGCAAGCGAAGGTCAGGGAGCTCATACCTGACCAATAACAAATATATATATATATATATATATATATATTATTTCGGTTCAATGGCTCCGGGGGAATATACATATTTGTTCTGCATATTAACTTTCCAAATATAGTCAAATATAGTCAAATATAGTCAAATGCTGAACTCCGTTCAGCATGTCGTTTAGCAACATGAGATTACCATTTTATACGAGATAAAAGTATAAAGTACCGTTTGTTAACACTGTGCCCAAGATAGCCATAACTTAAAACTAGGTACAGTAAAAGGAAGACAAGAAAAATACCATTTGGGCCTATAATTATATTCTCAGCGAGTTAACGCTCTGCAGAATCACTGCCACTTAAAGACTTAACAGTTAAAGATGGAGGCCACTTTTATTACTTCTGTAAGAAATTTGTTAATTTATAAATGCGTTGATATGTAAAGATTTGAAGTATTTTACTTTTTCAAAACGAAAAATAAAAATAAATAGGAAATTAAGAAATAGGTTACCATTTAGAAAAACTTTGGTATGTTCGCCAAACATCTTGTTGCAGCTCTTATTCTACATTCGAGCATGACCCATTCGGTTATGGACGAGGTAATGAGGCTACCCAAACTGCGGCATCAAGAACCGGTTAATAAATCATCTCTGCCGACTCAAGGGCAAGATAATTAAAGCAGCATGACGCGTGTGGATCCTTACTCTCTCAATTTTCTCTCTCCCTGCGCATCACATATATCTATCTCACCTACACTCACTTACCCACTCGAGGCAACCAGATTCAGTCACTCAACCACCCTCGATCACTAGAATACACCTCCACACAATAGGTATCACCTAGTCAAGCAATCTCAATGGCACAGTCACTAATTATCTTAATTACTCACACGTCGACTGAAACACACGGAGAATCTGATAAACACTCTTTCATACACACCGAATAACGCAGTGTCTCAAACCCTCTGTCCTCTACACTCGCTTTATCTCTCTCTCTCTCTCTCTCTTTCTCCACATACACACACTCTTTCTCTCACCAGTCTCTCTGTCAACGTATCTCCACACACACTCTCTCTCTACCTGTGTCCAAAACACACTCTCCATATATACACACTCTACCCCTCTCCACACACACTCTTATTACCTCTCCCCACAGTCTTTTCTAACTGTATCTCTGCCCCCATTTCTCTACCTCTACCACTACCCACCTTTCTCTCGCTCTTGTTCTAACCTTCTCTACCTCTACCCATCTCCCTTTGCCTATACTCCCCTCTCTCTCTTTCTAACCGTACACCTATCTCTACCCTTCTCTCTCTCTACCCCTTTCTACGTCTACTTCTACCCCCTCTCTCTCTCGACCTCTTACTGGCTCTCGGTTTACCTCTCTTCCTCTCTCTCTCTCTCTCTGTAACCCTCTAGCCCTCTCTCTATGCCTACCTTTCACCCCTTTCTCACTCTAGTTCTCTACATCTCTCTATATCTACTTCTCTACCTCGCCTATCTCTCTCTACCTTTCTACCCACCTCTCTCTATGCATCTCTATAGTCCCTCTCTATATACACCTCTCAGCCCATACGACCTAGAGATAGGTCAGATACAGGACCCTGGTGCTTTAAAGACCCCCTTCCCAACCCGTTGAGAAGGACATGGAACTGTACCAGCTAATGAATGACCTTGTTCAAGGCAGAGTGTGCATCTTTATGGGTGATTTCAACACACAAGTTGACTGGGAAACCAGAGCAGCCTGTGGCGAGAGCGCGCTACTCCTGGAGTTCGCCAACAACGAGTTCCTCACTCAATGGGTTAGAGAACCGACGAGAGGAGACAATATCCTCGACTTGGTCTTCACCTCTGAGGATGATATCGTTGAGGATCTCTCTGTAGGCAAACAGCTCGGTGGCAGTGATAACCAGCTAATTAGATTTACCGTCAAGATCCCGAAGGTAAGGTCTGTTGCCAGTCAATCATGGAAACTTGACTTGAGAAGAGCAGACTTTGCGAGCCTTCGTGCTGGGCTGACTGATGTAAGACTAGCGGTATGCGAAAAGGTTGAGGATTCGTGGAACAACTTCAAAAATAAGATCTTGAGTCTTCAATCAAGTTGAATCCCTCTGAAATGCCTCCGTCGGTCTTCTGTTCAACCAAAGTGGTTTAATCGAGAAATCGGCCAACTGCTTAGGGAGAAGAGAAATGCGTACCGGCGAGTACCGGAGGCTAGCCAGGAGAGTGAAGTCCAGCATAAGAACGGCTAAAGGTACTGAGGAACTCCGAGTAGCGAGACTCTACAAGGAGAATCCCAAGGAGTTCTTCGGCTATGTAAATAGCCGTAAACCAATCCATCGTAGGATTGGGCCCTTAGTGGACGAGGAGGGTGCATTAACTCAGTCAGATGCAGAAAATGCTAACCTTCTCAATGACTACTTCTCTTCAGTGTTTACTAAAGAGTGTGGTCCCATCCCCCAGCCCACGGATTCCTACTCAGGGAAAAAGCTGGAGGCAATGGACTTCACCGAAGGAGAAATAAAGAAAAAGATCGCTGACCTTAAGACGAATAAGTCCCCTGGACCGAACGGATTTCTATCCAAGGTGTTGAAGGAAGTGTGCAATGAAGTATTACGACATCTGCGCGCTATCTTTAACATGTCAATCCGGACCGGATGCGTTCCTAGAGACTGGCGTGAGGCGAAGGTGACTCCGATCTTTAAGAAAGGAGACCCCAGCCATCCGTCAAACTACCGACCTATCAGTCTGACTTCGATAGTCGGTAAACTCATGGAAAGCATGATGGCGGACAAAATGACGTCGTATTTAGAGTCAAACCTGCTACTGAGGAGTTCCTAGCACGGCTTCCGAAGGCAACGGTCATGCCTGACGAACCTTGTGTAATTCTTCCACTTCGTGTTCAGTGAGCACGATCGAGACAAGGAGGTGGATGTGGTGTACTTAGACTTTCAGAAAGCCTTTGATAAGGTACCACACCGCCGCCTTCTCTGGAAAGTGCGAGCACTGGGCATAGACGGAAAAGTAGCCGGCTGGATCGAGAACTGGCTAAGTGGCAGACGGCAACGGGTGGTGGTGAATGGACAGGCTTCTGAGTGGGTGCCCGTTACTAGCGGGGTGCCTCAGGGTTCTGTCCTGGGACCACTACTATTCATCATCTACGTCAACGACATGGACGGTGACATGGTTGCCAAGATTTCCAAATTTTCCGACGATACCAAGCTTGGTATGAACGTTGCAAAGGATGGAAATACTGCCCGCCTGCAGGAAGATCTTGGGAAGATTAAGGAGTGGTCGGACACGTGGCAAATGCCTTTTAACGTGGAGAAATGCAAAGTAATGCATATCGGCCACAGAAACCCCCAATCCCAGTATATCCTTAAAGGCACTGCTCTTGAATCGAGTGACACTGAGAAGGACTTGGGTGTTACTATCACTAGCGACCTAAAGTTCTTGAAACAGTGCATCGAGGCAGAGAAGAAAGCCCAAAAGATGTTAGGCTACATAAAGCGCCAGTTTGGATACCGTAACAAGGCGATAGTACTTTGTCTGTACAACTCCCTCGTTCGGCCGCACCTGGAGTATGCCGTATAATTTTGGAGTCCTTCGTTTCGAAAGGACATCGCAAGGTTGGAACGCGTACAAGCTAGGGCAACCAAACTGATTCCCTCTATCCGACATAAAAGTTATGAGGATAGACTAAGGGAATTATATCTGTTCTCGCCTCGAGGGTTCGACAATGTTGACTATCGGGATATTTTCACACTGAGTGAGAACAGAACGCGCAATCACGGCTTCAAACTTGAACTGAAGCGTTACAACCGCAATTTGTGTGGAAATTTTTTCACCTACAGTATCTGCGGTAAGTGGAACGCACTTCCAGTGGAAGTTGTCAACAGTGAATCTGTTGACCAGTTCAAGTCAAGACTAGACAAAGTCTTGAAAAGTGGCCGTTTAGGGACGCAAAACAATTGAGCAGCCTTGTGCCCGCTCGATTGCTAGTCCAAAGGTACCCTCTTTGAATGGACTATAAGGTCTCCTAGGCTCTTTCCTTGTAACTCCCCTCTCTTTATGACTCCTCTCTCTATACCACCTCCCAATATCCCTTTTCTTTATACCCCATCTATATACCCTCTATATACACAACCTCTCTAAGCTCCCTTTCGGTAAACCCGCTTTCTCTATACCCCTTCTCTCTCTCTCTCTACCATCTATTTATAGTCCCTCTCTCTATACCTCGTCTCTCTAAGATCACTTTCTCTATAACCCATTCTCTTACTTGTTTTTCTTAATATATCCAATCTCTCTTTATCTCCCCCCTTCTCTATAGTCCTCTCTACAGCCATTTTCCTATATGTCCCCTCTCGGAAATATACACCTCTCTATAAAACCTCGCTCTTTACATACTCTCTCTCTCCTCTACACTCATTCTCTCTATATCCCTTCTCTCTATGCCACCTCTCTCTATAACCGCTTTCTCTATATCCCCTTCTATCTATAACCTCTCCCCTTTCTCTCTCGTGGCTTGACCTTAAACTTGCTCCTTTTACGGACGCATCAAAAACTTACCATCTTTTTAGCTTAACTCCGGAGCAGGAACGAACTATTCTTTCTAAACTTTTGCAATAAATGTACATTTGTGCGGTGTTTCTTTCTCACCTTGGGCACTACAGGTTATTATTGTGTCTTTTTTATGAGTTGATATCTGTTCTTGGTGTTTCTTTCTTGGTTATCCTAGCTGGTATTTTCAAGAAAAAACTAATAGAAATGAGGGCAGAATGTGGTTTTAAGAAGAAATAAAAGCCTAAGAGTAACTGAAATCTCCTATGATATTGATTTATTGTTGGCTAAATATTCGCAAGAAAATTCTTTGTCACAAACTTATTAATAAGGTGGCTGAAGTTACTTTTTCAAAACAAACAGTAACCAGAGTCATGGGAAAATTATCTTATAATGTATTTGAGCAATAGGAACATCTCATCAAAAACCAATGTGTGGAGACGCCCTGGTCCCTGGCCACCTCCTGACACAGTCATGTGGATGTCCTTGACTGGACAAAGAGTACGGTAGTCAACCCTTATCTAAAATATGCTGTGGAGACCCGCAGTAGGCGAGCGTTATTAGACCAACGACTCGGCAGTCTCCTGCAACACTCCACAATGGCTGGTCGTCTTGGACCACCTTGCCCCCAGTCCAACTATGGAATGCCAAGATGAGTAATGCACACCCCCTTCCCACTCTAAGCATCCTTTGTGTAAGTTTCTCTCTATACCCAACTTATTCTTTTTAAGGGCACGAAGTGACATCATCGCTGAAATAGACGGACAACTAACTACTATATCGAAAATCCCCACAGGTTTGATCTAATACGTATTTCTTTGTACAATCAAATGCTGAAACTTCAATAAATTTCGTGGAAAAGCAAGTTAGCAAAAACTAAGACTCAATTAACAATTCTTTTCGCAAAAAATTCTTTCTTTGACTATGTTATGATGTATATAAATAGAAAGTGATTTTATTATCGATATTCAAAAAATAAACAGCAAGATCATCCCTGAAATTCTTGAGAGAGATGTAGTCGAAGAAGAGTACTCGAAATATTGGTGCAGTGCCCTCAAAACATCAGGAGCTCCATTCCTCTACTCAAACTTCACCCGAAAATCGATATTCTTGCCTAAAATTTAACAGGGAGGGGGGGAGGGCTTCTTTTAAATCTTTTGTTTCTTTCCTCGTAATTCATCAAATAGTTCCTGATTGGTCGCAGAATAGTAGTATAAGTTTCTCTCTAGGACAACAATTGAAATATGCTGCTTAGTTTTTCATAATTCTCAATTTCACAAACTTTTCCAATACCTCCTTTCTTATACCATTTAATATAATCATTTGCTGCTTTACTTAGTTCTTTTCTTTTACTTTTGGATAATCGACTTTGAAATTGAAATCTGACTTTCATTTTAAACAGAAACTTTCTGAAATTTAATTAGTCCCTATATTTTATTTAGTATTATGAATTCATTCATAATTTTATTATACAATAAATATTTCAGACTATATTTTATTTTAAAGAGTGAATTTCTGAAATTAAATTAATCTATACGTTTTAGTACATACATGTTTTCTTCAATCGTCTCAAGTAAAATCCACATCAGAGCTTCCATCTCCTGGACATCATTTTAAAGCTGGAAAACGTTTGCACCTCAACCTACGTAAAACCTAAATTTTGACTCTTTCTGCCATCAGCGCAACAAACTCTCTTAAATTAAATAAATAGTAGAGAGCATATAAGATATCTTATCGTGGGAAATATTCGAATTCAGTGAAGGCACAAGTGAACAAGGAATGCTGAGACAGCATGCTTTGTTGCCCCATCGGCGAGCCTCAGAACCAGGGCCTGAAATTTTCATGCAATATAACGCTGAGCGACACACGGCCAAGTCCGTGAAGACCTTTTTGAACGGTGAACACATCGCTGTTATGAACTGACATGCACAGAATCCGGACTTGAAACCCATTGAAAATTATAGAAGGCATTTGGAGAGAGGTCTTAAAACGCGGAATCCGAATATAAAAAAACCGTGAGAAAATCTTCAAGATGAATGGAATAAGATTACTGCGCAAGAGTGTAAACAGTTTTTTCATTCCTGTGGCAGTAGAAATCAAAAATTATCGAGAATAAAGACCTTTGCACAGAAACCGCATTATAATTTGTAAAAATGTTTTCCCGCTGATAAATTAATAATTATATTTCAATAGAAATTTGTTTCTGCTGCCGTTTGGATCATTTTGGAAAATTCCATTTTTCTAGTAAATTGCTTATCTGCTGATACTTTCTTTTTATTCATCGAAGTTTGAATAACTTTTACCCATAAGTTTTTTATACCAGTAGATTATCTTACACCAATTTGGAAAACCTTTGGATTTTCTCCGGGAAAAGTTATATAAAATATTGTGATAGAAATACCGGCATTCTGATAATTAAGGACGGTAGTGTATACGTATATTAAATGGATCATTTATGCACATAGCAGGAATAATACTAATAAAATATAAATAAACAAAATATAAAATATAAATAAAAAACAAAGTCTGATGACCAAAAAATCGCGTGCTCTCACTTATTCAGATTTATGACCTTACGACCTTCAAAACTTTCAATGATTCCAGGAAGAACCGTGGGAGAACCTTAGCAATTCTATCATTCGATAGAGAATGCTAAACACCATAAGGATTTCAAATTCGATAGAATCGGCCGATAGTTATGATATTATTGTCAAAAGAAAATAATTACAAGGCTAACCTTGGGAAGACTTTGGCAATTATATTATTCGAAAGAGAATGTAAAACAATATAAAAGTTTCAAATTTCGTTGGAATCGGCAGAATAGTTATGATGTTATTATCAAAACCAAAAGAATCCTCAGCTAACTTTGGGAGGACTTTGGCAAGTATATCATTCAAAAGAGAATGCAAAACAACATAAGGGTTTCAAATTTCGTTAGAATCGGACGAAAAGTGACAATGTTATTACAAAACAGGGACCAACCGACCGACATAGTGAGATGTAGACTCGCACGCGACTAAAAATGACCGTCTTTCAAAAATTGTAAGCAAAACTACGGCTCGATTTCATTTTTCAGCAAAGACAGGTGATTGAAGGGCTCCTCTTGGGAAACAAAGGCAACGATTTTTCTTTGTTTTGCACCTATTATTCATCACCTATTGACAGAGTAGTGTAAGACAGTTGACAGCCAATGACGGAGCAGCAAATTAAACGCTTCTGGTAATCGATTAAGACCCGGATAAAATGAAATTATGCCCAACCCGGAACTTGGGACATTTGGACTAACTGGAACAAGAAATTTTACCTGCCCTGGGGCACCTTGGCATGCTTTTAAGATGATATTCTTGTAGTTGTTGCGTATTTATAGTTGGTTTTCATTATTTTTCTTCGTTTCTATTGTGTTTTTTATTGATTTTTTAGAAAAAATGTAAATAGCTTACAATTAGGTTTATTTTGTCCAGCATTCAGTTGAAACCTTTCTCGCCCCAGAGCCGAGGGACCTGTTGCGCGTCAGAGGTATGTGGATATAGATACCCATCGAAAGAATCCCTTGGAACAGAGCGAGTTTGTCTGTAATGTGCTGTGAAGATGGGAGTGAAAAGAAAGCAATATTGTAATAGGCTGTGTAGCTTCGTGCGCTGACGTTTGTGTCCTCTCATGCCAGGATCGAACCCAGTACCGCGACTTTAGCGAACCAACGCCATATCCCCTCGGCTAGCAAGAGGTCTAATCGAATAAGTAAAAGGCACGCAACTCATAAATAGAGGGGAGAAAACTTTGACACCTATGGTATCTTCTAAACATACCCTGTCAGTACGAACAGTCCCTGGGATAATCTTGATCATTAAACTGGGGATACACAAGGGGAAAGACCCGAGCAAAGAGAGTGAGAGAGACTGTTTACCCCATTGGCTAACAAGGCCACGCAAGGCAGCTCCTGTTTTTATCACCCGGTTCGCTCACACCTAACATCGTTATCAAAAAATCTATCAAATCTATTCTTAAAACTGCGCACGGAGAATACCTCTATCAGATGACTAGTGAACCTATATTATTCATCTATCAATCCATTTTTAAACCATTTTTTACCACTCTCTTTCTTAAACCTAAACTTCTTCAGCTTAAACCCAGAGCTACGTGGCCTATCTTGTTCACTGAAAATAAGAACTTTACCCATGTCTTCCCTAATATAACTTTATAGCCAGTTGAAAACTTCAATCAAGTCCCATCTAACTCTTCTCGTTTCTAACTTATGTAGATTAAATTTCCTCAGTAGTTCACCACAAGGTAAGGTTCTTAACCCGTCAGTCATCTTACTCATCCTTCTCTGCACAGATTCAAGCAAACCAAAATCCATTTTTTAATATGGTGACCAAAGATTGCACAATATAGTTAAGGTGAGTCCTAACTAGTGCTACATACACTTTCAGAAAGACATCAGCACTCCTATGACTTACACTCTTCTGAATAAACCTCAATACCATATTAGCTCTATTTCTAGCACTAATGCACTGCTTTCTAGGACGTAGGTCTGAACTTACCAGGACACCCGAGTCTCTTTCGCATTCTGACCTTGCTAAAGCTCTCATATTTACTTTATAATTATTCAGTGCATCACAACTAGCTATATTAAGTACACTACACTTGCTTATGTTAAATTACATTTTCTCATTTCTCTACCTACTGGAATAGTATGATCAATTCATTTTTTGAGACCTCTTCAGCAAACATGCTCAAGTCGCTATTTATACCTAAGTCAATATCATTAATATAAATAAAGAACAACAACAACGGCCCTAACATGATCCCTGATGAGCTCCACTGGCAACATTCCCCTAATCAGATGAAATCCCATCTATACTAACTCTTTGCCGTCTGTCACTAAACCACTACTGAATGCACCTAAAAATACTTCCATCCATCCCATACGCTTTAAATTTATTTAAAAGTCGTAAGTGTGGTAACCTGTCGAAAGCCTTACTAAAATCCAAATAAACAATATAGCATTTCTCATCTCAATCGGCCGCATCGTACACTTTTCTATAAAAAGACATTAATTTAGTGAAACAGATTTTTCCCTAGTAATCAACTTAGATTTATTTGAGCGATCCCTAATAGATTTCGCTATTATATATTCCATCAGTTTCGTCCCCACCACTGATGTCAAACTCACTGGCCGGTAATTGGCCATATTGTTTTATCCTCCTTCTTAAATATAAATATCACTTTAGCTTTCTTTCAGGCCTTTGGTAAAATGCTAGTCTTTAACGATTTTCTAAATAGGCATGCTAACTTAACACATCTTTACATTCTTTCAAAATCCAAGGAAAAATATCTCATAAGGGCCCGGTGCTTTACTAAATTTAATTCTATTTCTTTTGGGATTGGATCCACTGTAATTAAAATATCCTCTAATTTCCCCTCATTATGCCGGAAACTTATGGTTCTCTCAGGTACAATTAGAAACTCCTCGAGTGTAAAATCTGAATGGAAATACTTATTTAACATTCTAGCCATTACATGACAATCACTTACTAACTCTCCATCTGTAGTTTTAAGTCGACCTCTTTTAGCTATATTCTTAGTTCTGTATAATTGAAAGAAACCTTTGTGACCTTCCTTTCCATTATTTACTACTTTAATTTCATAACTTCTCTTTGCTACCTTAATTACCTTTTTAATGTCTCAAGTTAGCTCATTGCAATCTGCCTTAATTGACCCTCACCGCTTTTTATTTTAATATTAATGCCTCTTTTAATGCTTACTTTTTCTGACATCCATTTAGGGTCAACAGCTTTGATTCTAATTTGCTTATATGGAATGCTCATAATTTCCGACAATTAACTGCTAAATCATTGTATCATATTCCTGATATCCATTATTCCTGCTTACCTGACGGTTATCTTCCCCATCGACTGCCATAATGGACATTACATTTCCTGATCCGAGCTCACTTGTTAGTCCCCAAACAATCGTCTTCAGGTACCTTCTCAAACCACTAAAATCTGCTTTTCTAAAGTTTGGGATTTTAACCTTATTTTTTCTATTGAGTTCCATTTTAATTTAAGTCTAATTTCACAATGGTCGGTATTTTCCCAATCTCTGTATCGCTAGTACCCTCTTAACTTACACTTTTTTGTAACTCAAGTGCAACCCATCCATTTTGTACAAATCCTCCCTTCCCCATATATCCAAATCACTAGTCCCATACTATCACACAATACTTTCACTCTCTCCTAGGTAAAATTCCTGACACTACACACCTCCAACTACAATACCGTATTTTCTTAACAATTCCCTCTCTCAACTTCTCCGATCTAGTTTTCCCTATGTCATTCACTACGACATGCTAAACAACTGCATCCCTTTCAGCTCTATCCACTATCCTTTCACTTATCTTACTCACATTCACTAGACGTGCTCCTGGCAAACAAACCCTCATCTTCCTCTTGCCCTCACGTTCACAAAAAGTTCTGTCTAAATACCTAACCTGTGAATTACACACCATAAGCACTCCAGGCACTTCACTTGCTTCACATCCACCTATTATCCCTCTTTCTCAAGTCTTCTAGCACACCGAACCTATTACCACAATTAATAGGCACAGACCTACACTTTTTACCTAGGCCTAGGTCTACTATCCCCACCTCCTTAACACCTGCATCCCTACATTTCATCTGGAACAGTAGATACCTCACTACTACCTGTTTCCGTCTGTTCTCTACCACCCTCCACTATCTTTACTAGCCCTACTCCTAGCTAATGTAAATGGGCTAACCTCACGACCCTCAGGAGTTCCCTTGGGCATAGTGCTAAGTTCCCTCCTAAGCTCAGTGACCAACTACTTCAATATACTATTCTTTACAAATCCCGCACGCTTCCCTTCTCTAATTCCACTACACACTCTCGCAGCACACATACAGTACAAGCCGTCTCTACTTCCTACCATTCCACACCCGGCACAAAAATCACAAGATTCACGCTCACTTTCACCCCTAGGCTTACCGTTAGTCATCCACCTTTCTCTCAACTCATTGCACACATACTTTTTTACATAATAAATATTTAAATGCTAAAAAAAATTCATTGACATTTAAAAAAAATAATAAATATACTGACGAAAGTGAAAGATCCGCAGACTAAATAACACACGTTAAAGAGCTGAAAGGAACACTAACTTACTATCTGAATTGACCTAACAATCAAACAACAGAAAACAATTTCATATTCACAACAAAGAACAATTACTAAACACAAATGTATTATGCGCACAAATAGGCAATACTACACAGCTTAATCAAACTAGCACTTCAAAATTATGATGAATATCAAATTGGTCAGAGAACTTCTTCAATGCAACCTTCTAAGATAAAGCCAGTCTAAAATGCCCTATGCAGGCTCCTCTTTGCAATATCCGGGTTATATACCTTCCAAACATTTTAATTCCCCTAACTTCACCCCTTTCTTTCCGAATGTCGCACTGCAAACTTTCTGATCAGGTTCAGTGAATTTCGCTTGTTATTCTTGAACCAATAACACCAACGAGCTTCTGAAATTAGGGTTTATGAGGAATTATAATTTGGGGGTAAGACCGTTAGTAATTATCGTCTTTTTGCTATTTTTATGTCTTTCTTCGGCTTTCATTACCAGGAAACAAATCTACGTATGATTCCACTAGCTCTCTTTTAGAAAACTTAGGCATACCATCTTTATTTTAGCAAAAACAAAAACTGGAGTGATTTTAATCACATTTCGTATGTAAAATGTCGCCTATGAAAATGAGGGGTCGTAGACCTAATCCAATGTAATGCACTCCACGTGTGCTAGCCTAGAGCCTATGAATGACCAGACAAAAGATTGTGTGTTAGAGGGATGGTGGATATAATTCAATGTAATGTACTACATGTGTGTCAGCCTCAAGCCACCGAATGACCGGAAGGATTGTGTGTTGGAGGGGGACGACCATAGTCGAGGCTAGTGCAAGTTTGGAAGGGGAGGGGTGATTTAATCCATCAGAATTTTCATTGTTAATCTTTGTTCTTAAGGCAGCCAGACTCATCTGTTTGTCTCGTTCTTAAATCCAAGGCGGAATTTATAGGTTCTCGGGTGCGCAATAAATTTGAATGGGAGACGAGATAAAAAGGGATGAATAGGGAAAAGAAGAAAGGCTAATGAAAGTAAAACGAGGTAGTAAATTAGAGATAAGGGCTACAATTTAATCGAACGATGAGAGAAAAAAACTCGAAAGGACTACGAAAAAAGAAGGGATGGGTATTTAGGTATTTGTTTAAATAACATTGAAAACCAACAAGAGGATCTCAGACAGATGGTGAAGAGTTTCGGGAAGAATTCCTATAGTGAAATGAAAATTGGTGGAAATAACGCAGCTGAAATCGGTAATTTGGATGGGTAAGGACATTAAGAACGCGCACCTCTCCGCAATCTTCCTCATCGGAACACACATTCGTTGTCGAAGAAAAGTTCAGGAGATTGTGCGTCAATCTGTCTCATAGAACACTTATTCTCATCTCCCCTACACTAAATTCACCATTTTGCCTACTATCCTTTAAAATCTCTCAGATTCGGGTAACCTCGTTGGATTTTACTTTACAAATCCATGGGGACTACTGGTATGTTTAGTTACTGGATGGGATCCAAATTCAGTTCGACTTCATTGTGTCTGACATGCGTTGTAGTGACTGGAGATTCGGATCTTACGTTAAAATATATTTAGCGAAATTCAGATCCCACGTTCAAGCTGTAATGAGCGGGATTCGGATCCCATGTTAAACTTTAGTGAGCGGGGGTTCGAATCTCACGTTAAAATGTAGTAAGAGGAGTTCGAATCCACAAGCATTCATTTCCACCTTTCTATACAAGGAAATACACGAAACAGGTTAGTATTCTAAATGTTACGGATTACCATAGCATTTCCATTTCTTTTAAGTTACTACACCCCAATTGTCGTCATTTTACATTCACACTTTCATTTGTCATCAAAGAAATAGATTTTATTAATATTTTATATGATATAATCTTAGATGTCAAATTATATCGAGAATAAAGTTCGCCATATTAAATAGTAATTACTCATTAGTTACTCATATATATATATACCAGGCAATGGCTTTACTACTAAGATTAACATTTAAAATCTGAAAAAAAGCAGCCATGGTAAAATTTTCAGCAATTTTCTGAACTTCGCCAATTATAATAATTTTTAAAAGGAACTCTAAACTAAATTTTTCCCCTTTCAAAATATGAAGTTGCTAAAATTCACAAAATTTCGATACTTATATTTATTTCTGAACTTCACCATTTTGATTTTTGATATTATAAAAGAATTATTAGAAATAACTTTGATAAAAAAACATTTCATAACCAAACTAAGATGAAATTATTATTCAAATACTCAAAAAAAATCCCCTTTCTAAATTATAGAGTTAGTGAAGTGATGATGCTGATGATGTTGATGATGATATGATATGATATTCGCAATAGCCAAGTATTATTGAAAGCGACGGCTAATTTCGTGTTAATAACTTTCTTTTCTAGCTTCTCGATTTGTAGTAGTATATTCACCTTTTCTTTATTTGACCAATGAATCGCCTCAGCGAAATTCATTGAAAACTCACGATTTTTTTAATCTTGAGAAAGGCAGCAGAAAACTGAGACACTTTAGCACAGTATTTTACTAGTCTGACGTCCTTCAATACAACTCCTATCATCTTCATAAACAAAGTAAAGAACCACCACAAGAAATAGGTTACGATCGTAGTAACATTCAGAAGTGGATAAGTAAGAGGGTACCTAATGAAACGGTTATAAACGTATTAATAAACATTTGAGCAAGGAAAAACAGGTCAAAACAGATTGGCATTGGAGCGATGGTCGAAGAAGCTTTTTCATTAGACTGAGTTCGTTAACATGATTAAGCTCCTTTTCCCACAATGATTCGCGCCTTCGTAAGAATAGATTAAACATTCTCGTTGGTCGGTTCCGTCTCTTGCACTCGGATGTATTTCATGCGAATTAAATTATACTTTTAACCTTGGCTGCTATTTTATATATGTATTGTTTCGAGGAAGAGTAATTGACGGCGATTTGGGGCAGAATCCAAAATATTAGTTTGTTCCTCTATCCTTATTCGATCGATGCAAACTTCTTGTTTTTCTCTTGTATGTGTTTTCGGCGCTCCATTATTGAGGTAATATGTCATCCTTCTTGAGAGTTTTGTTTCGGTCATTCCGATATATGGTTTAGGTCGGAAGTCACTGTCTCCTAAGTGCATTTTAACTCATATATCAGATCTATCTTTTGTTTAGAGTCTGGTATAGATCTTCAGTTATTTTTCATAATGAAGCTTTGAGGTCTGTCTAGTTTGATAGTATGAAGTTAAAGAGACCTCTTGTTCGCCATTGAGAGCCTATTCTCGTTAGAGTCGCGCGAACTTCTGGAAAAGGATATACGGCATGGAAGCCGACCCCCTTTTGGGATGTAGAGCCATCCGTGTACACTGGCACCAATCCAGTGCGACACAAAGTGTGTTCCGAAAAGATCGAAAGCAATACGAATAAATTCAGTATCTCCCTTCAGTCTGGTCCGTGTTCTTGTACTCGGCGTTAATCGGTGTAAATTAAATTGAATCTTCAACTTTGCCTATTTTCTAGTATATGGATGGCTTCGAATCAGAGTACTTAGTAACGATCTGGGGCAAAGTCTAAAATTCTAGTGATTTACTCCATCATTTTCCTGTCAAGACAAAATACATACTTTTCTCATGTCTTATGGGTTCCAATATTTAGGTGGTATGTCCTCCTCCTCGAAAGTTCTGTCTCAGTCCTTACATATATGAGTGGGGATGAAGCTATCAGTCTCCTTAGTTACATAGGTACTCATATTCCAGTTGGGCCGAATGTTATGAGTTCAGATATAGGTCTCTGGTTGTTTTTCATAATAAGGCTTGAGTGTTTAATGTGATATTAGATAATTAATAAAAGACTTATTTCGTCATTTGTTGCCTCTAATACTGTTAATAATTTCTTTGATTAATCTTTCTTCTGTTCGGTAGGTTTTGTAGGAGTTTTTATTAATTTTTCTCTCTATATTTCCAGTACTATGGGATCTATGAGAGACCATCGGTCCATTTTCTTCCTTATAGCTAGCTGATTGTACATCGTAGTTACTAAATCCTTGTTGACGAGTACTTAGATGGCTCTCTCAATCTCATTATGTATTTCTTTCATGTTGGGCGGCGGGTGAAGGCACGATTAATATATTAGTTAATTCCGCATTTTTTGTAGCGTTCTGTGCATTCGCTTTTTGCATCCAAGAAAAAAACCCCGTAAACTTTGGTAGCTATCTTGTCGTTATGTTTTGTGGTTAGGGTATCTAAAAACATGATTTGGCCGTTTTGGCTTCGTTCAACCATATAATTGAGGAAAGAACATTATTTAAAGAAACTTTCTTAGAATTCTCTTTACAAAGTTCTACATGGGATCCATCGAACAAGAAATACACAAACTCGAAATTTTATTCTCAAATTGCCTTCCGATTTTTCAGACCTCTCACAGCACTAAGAACGTTTTGCATGCCTCTCCTCTATACAACAACCCAAGCCTTCTATACAACATTATATTTAATCCCAGGAAGCGAATCATATTTTCATAAACTTCCATACCGCATTATACAACTTATCAAAGTATTCCTGCCATCTATTTTTGACCTCCTAGTTGATCAAAAAGAACTTGTAATTTTTGTTTTTGACGATCACATCGCTATTCCTTTCCTTGTTCCTCACATTTATCATTTCTTAAAAAAGTTCTGATTTTTATTATTATTATTACATAAGATGAGACAGGTAAAACGGGAAGAGTGCAAGCACTATAGATTGCAATTAGCAATCCCCGCACACCTACAACGTCGAAGAGGGAACGATGGTAAGAAGAAAAGGAAGTGGAATAGTAGAACAAACTGGGAAAAGATAGGTAAAGAAAAACCTCAAGGCTTCCAGTCATCTATGGATCCAGTTAAATTAAATTGAGTAATAAAAATTAAATAAAAAAATTGAAAAACAGTATATAGCAACATTCAAACAAAACAAGATATACTGTATATACAATATTCAAACAAGAAAAAAACAAACAACAAATAACAAAATAACAGGATAATGGCTCATGATGAACACAAGATCTTATTCGCTTTCTTTTTGAAGGCATCTAAACTATTCGATGCACAAGTCTCTTCGTCTAAGGAATTCCAAAGATGGACAACACTTGGCAGAAAGCAACGCTGAAACTGGCAAGTACTGCATCTGATAGACTGAAAACAAAGAGGATGCCGGGCCAAAGCCTGACGAGTGTTGCTCCGTGCTACAAAGCGATTTGGCAAGGAAATATACAGCGAGTGATGCGGATTGGATTGTATCTTATAGAGTATGCACACATTGCTGATCTTCCAGCGATGTGCAAGGTTCCATTGGACATTACCGCCATAAAGAAAGCTGGCAGTATAAGACTCTGTCAATAAGATGCAAGTGTGAGGTAGCAGCAGACGACCAGACAGGGGCACAATATTCCAAAGCTGGAACAATAAAGCTTCGGAAGCAAGTGGCGGACACGGAAGCATCATTGAAGGTGGCATAGGCCTTTCTCATGATTCCCAATTTCTGCGAAGCAGTAGTTACAAGAGATCTGATGTCACACTCAAAAGTTAATTTGGAATCAAATTTAACGTCCAAAATGTCCAGTTCGTCCACATCGTTCAATGCTAAACCATCAACATGGAGAGTTTCACGTTGAGGAAAGAGGCTACGAGTTCGTGAGATACACATAGATTTAGATTTAGCGATGTTAAGCTTCATGTTCCATGTATGGCACCATATAAAAATGCATCGAAGATCTTCATTGAGGAAATTAGATGCAATGCTGCGAGAGTGAGGGAAGTCAATAGTGGCGAGCAGAGTTACATCGTATGCATAACCATACATAATATTTTTTGTGATGCTAAAGAGGTCAGCAGTGTAAATATTGAAGAGCAGAGGTTCGAGAACATCTCTGCGGAACGTTAGAGTGGACAGGATGCCAGTCACTGAAGTTGGCATCAAAACAAACCCTCTGGGTGCGACCCAACAGGAATTGCTCTAAAATAGATAAAATCCGTCCACCAACACCAATATCTTTTAGCTTCTTCAGCAAACCACTATGATTTACTCTATCAAAGGCAGCTGAGAGATCCAGTTGAACTACGCTGGCCTCATGCCCCTGGTCTAGTGCTAACTGGATCTTGTGAGAGATCGTAAGAAGTGCATCCGTTGTACCAAGTTCTTTTCGATAAGAAAATTGATTACAAGGGAGAACACCTGATCTCTCAAGAAAGCGGGAAAGGCGAGCTGCAACGAGGTGCTCAAAAACTTTAGAAAGTATTAGTGCAATAGTGATTGGACGATAGTTGGAGGGATCAGGGAAAAAGTTCCCTTAGGAATAGGCGTAATGTGAGCAGCCCTCCAGCACTCGGGGAACAATCCAGATCGCATGAGGCATCTAAATACTGCACTCAGTTTTTTTGGCGATTACAACAGAAGTTTCCTTGAAAAACAAAAGAAACATCTTAAGTGGATCTGTGCCCCCATATGGACCAAGAGCATTGAGTAGCTTCTCCACTTCTTTGGACCGAAATAAAATTTTATTAAGAGTAGGCATAATGGCCATTTCTTGATTGAAAATTAATTGTTCTCTATTCAGTTTAGAGTCAAAATGCTTCATCAAAAGATTAGCTTTTTCCTTTGGACTTGTGATAAGTTGACCGTATTCAGGGAGCAGTGGGGAAAGTGATGAGCTGCAGCCAAAGACCACTGATTTAAGGGCGGACCACCATTTATGTGGATCAGTGGCGCTTAGCAATTTATCCTTGGCAGAGCTGAGATATTCCCTCGCCGCATCATGATAAATCCTCTCTGCTTGAGATTTTGCTAGAAAATACTCCTTCCAAGATTCTCTTGTGCGTAGCTGAGACCAGTGGCGGTATGCTGCCTGTTTGGCCTCCCGAGCAGTTTTGCATTCCACTGTAAACCAGGATTTATCATTGAACCGGTATGGGATCCTTTTAACAGGGACTCAGCGAGAAATAATACTAAGTATCTGTTCATTGAAAGAATGGCCCCTAATCGGATCCTGGAAACATCATCACGGACATTATTCCAGTTAACCCTGTTTTTTAGGTAAATCTCTTTCGTAATAGTATAAGAAGGGACAGGTTGCCTAAGATCAAGTTTGATACTGATGGCAGAGTGATCGGATGTACCTATGAGTGCATTAATTTCTGCTTTAACAATATCAGGTACATCCGTAAGTACTAAGTCAAGACAGTTACCAGCATGATGAGTAGAGCCGGACACCAACTGTGAACAGCCCAAAATACTAACAAAATCATAAGCTGCACGACCATAAATACCTGTTGGTGATGCAGACTCAAGCCATTCACGATGGTGAGAATTGAAATCACCAACAAAAGCAAAAACTGATTTACGATCATCAGACTGGATGGTAGCCATAGCTGTTAATAGGCAATCATATATGGTATCATCTCAATCGGGGTTGCGATAAGCGCCCAAAATATAAAAGTTGTGGATTCGGGTACAAATGCGCAAGGCCAATACTTCATGGCAGCCACATTCATAGTTAGTTTTTATATGAGCGGAGAAACCATCACGAAAATAGACGGACATTCCCCGCCGACGATTTCCTGGGTTATGACGAATAAGCAGGGGCTGACAGAACCCTGGGATCTTTAGCTCAGATTTGTGGCGATAGTCAAAAACCAAAGTTTTTGCGCATATAATTATGTCATAGGACCGACTGACAACAGTAAGGTCTCTGAGATTCTTGTGTAGCCCTCTTACATTGGAGTGAAGAACTCGACCCGTGTGGCAGAGAGTAGGGCCAGGATTCACATGAATATCATCACAACAAATTAGAAACAGCCAATCGAAAGCAAGAGTCCGAGAGGGGGTTAGGAAAAGGATGGTTGGAATTAGATTATGTGCAGTAAGCTATCAATTTAACGTCAACCTTTTCGGCTTTTGGCCTAGAAGAGCTAGCTCATACTCTACAGAGGTGACCGGCAGGAGAGGAACCTACTGGCATGGGGCTGCTATGCTTAGACGGGCGTTACTTCACAATTGGTCCAAAGACCTTCCCATCTTCCCTGCTAGCGCATGGCGACTAGAATAACTGCCATTACCCAATGATATAACCTGATCACCAGCAGGAGCTGCGTTGCTGTGACAACGGTCATGGTGGGCAGCTTCACCATGAGAGGATGAAAGGAAGCAGAGGGGAAGAAGTAAAAAGTGAGAAGAACTGGAGAAATAAAGATAGAAAAGAGATACTTAGATTCACATCAACCTGAGTAAAGAGAAATGAAGCAATGGTGAAAGATCAGATGTACGACTATGGCACCATTACAAAAATTCACTTCTCAGAAAAAAGATTCGGAAGGTAGAGGACGCCAAGACCCTCACCATGCAAGAGCAGCCCGGGTTATACCACCCGGCACTCGGTCGTTGGACGTACCTTCAGTTAAAGGCAGGGGGACTACGAGCAGGTAGTACGCCAACAGTTGAGAGGATCATGACTCATCTTTTGCACTAATGCTTCACTTGCTGCTTTCCCACTCTGTTAATCACTTGTTTCACTTCCTTTTCCATATTCATGTATGCATTCAATCGCATCGCCCTGCTATTGTCATCGGCACTATTAAGCATTTGCACCGAAAGAATGCGTATACTTTACTACACATAGGTATATTTCAGCACACGACCCTACTATCTTCTCACTGTTTTCATTTTTCTTGCGTATACCTAAAGCTTCTGTTTATTATCTCACTCATTCTGTCGCCTATTCGTCCATTCCTAATACTTACAACCATCAATAGAATAACCAATTCCATCTATACTCCTTTCAGCTCATTTCAGAGCCTGACTTCCTCAGGTTACTGAATTAAACATACAGCCCACTTTCTTCTAAGGCTTCTAAATGCTAAGTTTGACTCATTTCAATTTTCAAGTTTCTACAGCGCATTTCCAAACACTCGGCAGCCCTTAATTTTCTTAAGAGCGAAGATATGAGAGCCTGATAAATGTATTTACGGTTTCTTTAGAATAAAAAGCAATCCCATTTCCTGAAAAAATATACTTTAACACGTTTTCCACACAAAATTACGTTTGAAAACAAGTTTTTCAAACGTAATGGAAATAGTAATAAATTTAATTATTTTACTTGGAATATAAGTAAAAATTTAATACACTAAAGAATCAAATTACTAATTTAATGGAAGAGAGGGAGGATTACATTTCGACAAGGAAATTAAATATAAAAAGTTGATGACTCAAACCTCAGACAGGAATAATTGTATGAGGTCATTTGTTAGAAATTTAGTATTTGAGACGACTGCAGCTTTAACCCATACATTTTATTCTTTTACATTGAGTGGCGTACGATGTGTATGATATTTAGCGATACGCGTTGCTCCTATTTCTGATTAGAATTTGCCACCATGCTATAAATATTCCTTGCATCGCATTAAATAAATCATTGTAATAAGAAAATAATGATGAATGAAAATTGAGACAGAAGATCAAGATAGAAAGTGATTAGCGAAAATAAACACTAAATTAAATACTAAGGGGCTGTGAGATGCACTAGTTAACCTATGGGAACACAAACCTTAAACACCCAAATGAGTTCTTTTCCCTTGCACCTTGCAGGTGAAAAGGATTAAAAATAATAGAGTTTTGATGATATTGGAAAACGGATCTCTTTTTTTTTCCTTCGAAAATAATAACAAGAAATAATATTTTTAGCGATTGTCATTATTCTCAAAAAAAGCAAAATTGCGCCAATTCGTCTTTCATCAAAAGTATGGAAAGAAGTTGGCTAAAAAGTTATTTAAGGAATTCAAAGAAATGAATGAAGATTTATTAAACGTGATAACTAAAAACTAAATTCGACGAAAACACTAAAAGCCTACCTGTTGCGAAAATGAAAAATGAATGAGAGCCAAAAATAGAAAAGCAAATTTCGCGGTTAAAATCTTCTCCTTAATTATGTAAGAGGATAATCTAAATTACCTTTTAATGTGAAGTAAAGTCTACGCACAATCTAAAAAGAATATTTACTTAAGCAATATAGTCATGGCCAGAGGTTTTGAGATTACTATATTTTATCATAAAAAAATAATAGAACTAATCAAACGTTGCATTTTGCTTTAGTATGTTTGTATCATATTGGAAGGCGAAATATACAAAAATCTAGAGTCCAAACCCATTTTATTCATAAATACAGTCAATTGATGCGCGTAGTCATTATTTACAATGATGTATCTTGTATTTAAGGACTGCTTCAATTCGTTTTGGCATTCCGGAGACCAAATTTGTGGTGATATCTTGACTGATATTGCGCCATATTTGTTCAATAATCGCCCGCAAATGTTCACAATTGGATGAGTTCTTTTCAGCAACCGTTATTTAGATTATCGCCCGCTAATTCTCTATTGGGTTAAATTCTGGCAAATTCGTGAGCCAAGGTTGCAAAAGCTCGGTGTTATTATTAGCTAAGAACTTTGTTATTACTTTTGCTTTCCTACTAAGTGTGCCATTATGTTGGAAAATACAGTTAGCATCCGAAAATTGGTCTTGAACTGTTGGAAGTGTTCTTGGGCAAAATTGTTAGTGCCCCAGTTCCCTTAGATGAGAAGCATGGAGAGTGCACGGATGCTTCACCCTGGGCACGATACATTCTCGTGAAATTATTCCCCTTTTCTCCTCTTAACGAGGGATCCTTCAGAAGCTTCAAACAAGCAGAAAGGTGCTTCATTAGAGAATATCACCATGTTCGTCTTATACGCGTTCATTTATATATTCCCTCCAAAAGTGGAGCCTATCCGGAAGGTTGTTTGTTTGGGGTGAAATTAGGCTTCTTCACAGATCTTCTCGATTTGAGGCCTTTGTCGGAGAGTCTTCGCCTCAATGTACGAGCTGAGGCGTTCACACATGCATATTGGTAATCTTGAAGAAGCTTGGCACTGGAGGCAACCCGATTCATCAGCTGGAACGTTACCATGAGGCGATCTTGGCATATATTTGAGTGCTTTAGGCGTCCAAGAGAGATTTTAAAGTCATTAATGATCCTAAAGATAGTGTTCATTGATGCGCTAGCCTCAACAACTATCTCTGCATTGCAGGCCATTTGGGTGCAGGGAAATAATGGTTGCACCTTTTTCTTTGGAAAGATCCATTGTGCAAGTGAAAACGATCCCCCACTTTTTTGTTATAATATTTCGAAATATATTCCATTTAGACAACATCATTCACTTACTCATATTGTCATCATTCTACCCTTTTGATTCAAGAGCAAAGCTGCAGGGCCTGCCACTCACCTCCTACAGGAACAGGATCAGAACGCGAGTTTGGATTCAGTGAAGTATTTCAGTTTTCTTATTATTTTTGAAGTGCTGACTTCTTAATAAACTTGCAATAACTTAAATATTAATACAACCAGGCAATGGCTTCGCTACTAAGATTAAAATTTAAAATCTGAAAAAAGCAGCCATGGTTAAATTTTTATAAATTTTCTGAACTTTGTCAATTATAATAATTTTAAAAAGGAACTTTAAACTAAATTTCCCCCCTTTCAAGATATCACGTTGATAAAATAGTTATAAAAGAAAATATTTAAAAATGAATTTTCTGAACTTCACCATTTGTAATTTTGGTTTTAAAAAATTCCCCAAATTTCGATACTTATATTTATTTCTGAACTTGATCATTTTGTTTTATGATATTATAAAAGAATTATTAGCAATAACTGATAAAAAAACATAACCAAACTAAGATGAAATTATTATTCAAATACTCAAAAAAAAAACTTCTTAAATTATAGTGTTAGTGATGATGATGAAAATGATGATGTGATGATTATTCTAATCATCTAAATATATTTCTATTTCCAACTAGTATATTCAATGGTTTCTACAATTTTTAATGAGGATTTATTCATAATTTAATTAGTTTTCAAGAAAAGTCAACGACATAAATATAAAATAGAGACCCCTTACAAATAAGAGGCCAAAATACTATAATAGAAAACGGTATGAGATATAGAGAAAACGTTGCGGGGAGTAACTAAAAAGCTAATGATAACACAAATACTGTGCTATAACCGATTGAAGGATGCCTTACAACGAGCCAAGAAGAGAAGAAATTTAATGAGAAGAAAACTAAAAAATGAATGAATTAAAAGGAGATAAACGTTATTAATACCTAAATTAAATTGGAGACATTTTGTCAAAAAATTGAGCCGTTGTTAATTTAAGTAAAATTATTGGACAATTATGTATGTTGAATCTAATGATAAACACAAACTATAATTATGAGTTTACCAATAGTTCGTCCATTCCCTCAGAAGGAAATACAAATTTGCTTACTGGCAATAATAAAAATAATTAAGTTATGTTTATTAATTAATGATAATAGACAACTTATGGGAATTGGATTGCATAGGTTTGGTAGTAAAACCAAAAAAATATGGACCACTATGATACTATTAATATATATTAAGCTATTCGTTTATGATAGGGAAAATGAATGGTATGATTCAACTTAAGGCTAAGGGCTGTTGCTGGTTAAGCCGTAGAATTCAATCTGACTTCAAAGGAAAGTTTCAGATGTTTGCTGGTTATCCACTTATAGGCTGGGTTCAGTGGCGTGCGGTCACTTTTGAAGATGGGAAAGCAATTCAATTTTTACAAAAATAAGTATGTTAATTGAAGTAAATATTGTATTCATTAAAAATAAATATAAAATTACAAGCTACTCACTTTATTTAAATGTTAATTTTTAAAATTTTATTTAAATTTTAAAATGCCTTCTGTAAGTATGCACAACCAGCTAGCCTAGATGTTCTATCATATTGGCCTACAACGTATTTATGAGTGCCACACTTTGTTTTGGATGACATGTAGTGTTGGCGTATGCCTACCTGTTTTAATAATAGTTTCTTTTTCATTATGAGACATCGAACTGAAATTCCTTTTTAATATATTTTCAATAATGCAATCGCATTTTCTCCCAACTTCATTTGCATCCATTTCATTTAAACGCGGGTTTTCACTTAAAAAAATGAATAAACAACACGCCACACTTATCTAAGCAATTACTTACAGCTAAAGATCTCAAAGATACGAGGGGCAAATCCGGTAGGGCTGCCGGAATCTGGGAAATATTAAGAAAATTCTTAAGATACAAGAGCGTAACCATACAGAGTTTATGCTATGTAGCTGCTTTCATTCTCAGAACCAGTATTTAAATATAACCTAAAAATTGTTTAAGCTTCAGAGCATAATAATGGTTGCATCATTGTGGTTAGAAATTTTGCTGCTTTTTCCTAGATGCAAGCTAATGACTGCAAAGCTAAATTTGCTTCCTTTTCCCTATAGAAATAGGTTATTTTTTCTTAATTCTAACACGGTGTTGAAATATCTAGAAAAAAATCCTGAAACCCTAATGACTATATTATTGCTAAGAAAAGCAAAACATCTTTTAAACTATTCATTCCAAAGTACCAAAAAGCAGAACTATTATTGAAATTAAGAAAAAAAAAAAGAGTAGAAATCTCGACGAAATGGATGCATTTCTTAAATTGCAGTCGGGCTCAACAGGGTCTAACGACAATTCGATAGAAAGTGAGCGGTAGCGTATGGCCTATAGAAGTATAGGCAAGCATAATTGTGAGAATATAATTGATTATGCTGTCATATTAATTGTTGGGGTGTAATTTATTTTATTTTCTTCTTAAATAGGGGTAGCCAAGCTTCCCTTGCTTACATTGTCTGCACGCTACTGGCTGGGTTAATGGTAACTGGTTATTACTTGACAAAGATAATTAAATTAAAAGAAAATGGCGGTTTTGTAAGTTTTAATCTTATAACCACCTCTGTTCCAGCAAGTGAAATCGCTGAGTTCCTGGTTTGTAGTGTGCTCACGTCCTTGTAACTGGCTATCGGTGTTAATAGGCTCAGTGTCTCTTGTATTTTTCTCTCTGTCAGATTGTCTTTGTGTGTTTATTAAAAGCCTTTTTATTCTAACGAATTATTAGAGGTGTGGCTTTGTTTCTCCAATCCGAGAGGTTGACGGAGCTTCTTTGATCAGAGGGTATTTGCATGTATTTAGTGTAGGCGCGTCTACACCAGGGGAGTGTTCGAATTTTGAAATCTAATTTCTATCTATCAGGGCGATATTTGTAGTAACATAAAACTTCGTCTTTTGCGGGTCCATGTCAACGCTGGTGGAACAGACTTCCCTATCTATCAAACCCATTATTTGTAGCGGACAAAACAGTCGGTTCGCACCTGTTTTCTAATGTGTGAATGTTTGTGTATTTTCCGTGGGAGCACAGCGATTTCATTGCCTCGTGGTTTTTTTTTTTTTTGCATTATTTACAAATATACTGTTTGCTTTGCATTGATACATTAATTATTGACTAGCAGCATTGCATTATTTACAAATATAGGGGTTGCTTTGCATTAATGGATGATTAACAAATTGGATATTATTTTAATGTTTGGTTGTGCGCCCATTTCAAGATTTCATAGACCTAACGGGGTGCTCAATTTGTGAGGTTCCTTGTTGACTCTACTTCACCTTGAAATTGAGTGCCACAAATATACCGTACTCAGCTATTATAGCCGATTCTTAAGGGAAGTCGCAAACCAACGTAATATTTATAACACGATTTAATTTTATCATTAGCTAAAAGACATCATTTTACTGGTGCTACCTACATAAATGTGTGATTTACATACATGAATCTTCTTAAGTGCGTGATCAACAAAGATGAATCTTTTTAGGTATGTGATCAACAAATACGAATCTTTTTAAGTGTATGATCAACAAACATAAATTTTCATAATCATATGATTTACAAATATGAATCTTCTTAGGTGTGTGATCAACAAACATGAATATTCATGAGCATGTGATTTACAAATCTAAATCTTCTTAAGTGTGTGATCGACAAAAATGAAGCTTCATTAGTATGTGATATACAAACATGAATCTTCTTAAGTGTGTGACCAGACAAAAAATCATCTTCTAAGTCTGTGCTTGAGAGCATATCGCATGCGCACTCTTTGTTTTTTGAGGATGAAATTAACACGATAATCCAAACTTTCATTGCGCTTCAGTATCCCCTATGATTCATAGAACAATGTCATTATAAAGCCATAACTCACTTTTATTTATCATCTAATCCTAGAAAAATCGTCTGATAATAATTATAATATATTTCGATATTCACCACAATTAATTAATTTTAAAATCTGACATAGGCCGGCAACACTAATGTTGCCTTCCAATACGAAAACTCGATACGAAATATTCTCTCCAAAAATAGATCCACTAATAAAGAACAGGGCGTTTATTATATCCCCTGAAAATTTGCGATCAAATATACATTGGCAAAAGCAGCAGTCACCAAGAGAATAAAGGAACACAAATTGGACATGGGCCGTGGAAGAAAATCTTCTAGCCTGTTCTTACACATGCCAAATGGAGACTATTAAATTGACATTGATTAAACCAAAATAATTTATAATTCCCACAATTATATACATAGACGCCTGCCTAATAGAATCAGCCCTTATAAAGAAATTAAAAACTTCAATTCTTCTGATGAACAATTCAACACTAATCCCTTGATAAGCAGAAGATTCATTCGGCCTTTGCTAAAAATGACATTCCATAACCACCCTCTGATAAAATTATGTCTTGTAAATTTTAGTGTTCTTAAGTTAAACATCTTTCTGTATTCAGTAGTTTATCAGCGATTGAAAATGACGGATGTCTCGGTCGAAACAGAAGCATTATGTCATTGGGGATAGCATATTTTTATTGGGGGAGGGGGGTCTGTAAAGTCGACCGAAAAGGAAAATTCTTTCAAAATCTTAACATCTATTTACCCTGTTACTCTATTAATCACAGCTTTAATTTAAACGATGTTTGGAAAACAGAAGATAAAACGCAATCGATTGAACTTTCGGTAGACATCATTCACAGATCTTAATTGAAAACGAAATTTATTATTGATTCCACAGGAAGGAAGAGATGAAAAAAACAAAAACGGTCCAGAGACAATTCCACAATGAAATCCGATAAATAAAAAGTAAATTTCAATATTTTTTCAAGTTACCATGATGTTGACTTTTAGCATGTGATGTGGGACTATAATTTAACCTTCGGTAACACTAATCTTTTCCACCTCTTAAAGAACTAGACCAACAAAAACCCTAGGGTCCACTCAAGGCCAATTAATCCTAATTTTACATGAAAGTAATATATAAATCAGCTTAAATTCAATGTTATTTTCCTTTGATTATTTATGCCAGGGTGCCTATGCAAAGTTCCTTAAATATAATAAATTGAAATATAAATAACTATTTAAATTAATATACAAAGGTGGGCAGTATTTAAATACTGTATTTTTAAATACATTCACAATCATGTATTTAGATACTTTTGCAAATACTTTACTGATAATAGGTTTATATAGCAGTTAAGAATAAGTAATGAATGTTTTAGCTTGTCGCAACTTGTATGGCACAAACGGTTGACTGTGTGAGCCGGTGAGGGAAGATTGCTTGCATCAGTTCAAATTCAGTTAAGAGATGGTCACATTTGTGTTCGGTTGTATTGTGAGAGCGCTCAGCGTTATTTCAACTGCTGCATAGCAACTTCAACTTCTTTGAAAGTGTGAAATGGAGAAATTAGACAATAATAAAGAAGAGTAAGATAAAGAATAATGTAATTATAGTCATCCTTTACTAGATGGTAAATTTTTTAGAGTGAAATTTTCCGACGGAAAAAAAGTGAAGTGTAGATGTATGTCATGCAATGGTGAAATCTCTGCGGCGAGCAATGCTACTTCCAATCTACGCATTAAATTAAAGGTAAGAATTTATTAGAGCTAATTATATGATACTTAATTGAATTGATAAGTTACACTATTTCTTATTTTAAAAAATCGCAAAATTGATAGTAGCTAACGATAATGTTAAGTAGCGTAGGTTTACCATGCACGAACCGACCTGCTTTCTTTTGCAACCCCTTTATTTATAGTATATGTTGATTAAAATTAAAGTGAATTATGGCAACGTGAAATAAATGTCCTTTAATTATCAGATCATGTACATTTATCAACAGAGAAAGCACCTTGCTTTGATGCAAAAAGCGGATAACTACGTGAGAGCTCAAAGAAGATTCAAAAGCAAAATGTTCAGTATTGGATGAATTCATATAACGATGTATTTCATTATAATATCAATACCTGTATATCATTAAGTTAAAACTCGCATGCCCACCCATCAAAAATGTAGGAAATAAAGCTTGATAATGTATATATTCCTTTCAATACTGAAAGTCTATATTTTACTATGTAATTCTGAATATAAAGGACTAATAATATATTTATGAATTAATGTCCACTCCTATATAGCTATAGGATATTCATAGAGCTACATTTTATATGCATATCATATATTCTCATTTCACTGTGAAAATCAATTTCACTCACAATATTCACACATTCCACTTACGCAGGTCTAAATTCTTCAGTGGAGGTTATTTCAAGGCGGACGCTAGGCCGAAGTCTTATAGAAGAAGAGAAAGTGACAAGAGCTCTACTGAAGAATAAACTACACAGCACCTCTTACTTATGTCTTACTGCAGATATTTGGTCAACTCGTCACCGTAGTTTTTTTGGCGTTACAGTTCATTGAGTATGTTAAAATTTTGGTATTTTATAAAATATGAAATTTAAATGTCTTTACAGTTAGGGAGTTATCAGCTCTTGGCTGAAAGCAGACCTATTTGTTGGTGGAATTTATCTCGATCATATTAATATGTAAAGTTTATGGAAACATTTATGAGACAAACATTGGACTGTTATTTCATTTTATTCAGCTTGAGGAAGCTGCTTTTGTCCATCACAGTGGAGTATTGGCATTCTGTCGCTTCAAAGGAGAACATAACTACATCAAGATTGCTGAACATATGGCGAATATCATCAATGAATAAGATATCCCCCTGCAGAAAATCATGAGCACCTTTACTGATAACGGCTCTAATTTTGTTTTAAAGTGTTTAAGGATTTTGCAGTCTCTGCTGCAAATGTGTCCACAGATTCAGAAGATGGCATCCAGGTAGGTGAAGAAGATCAGGGTGAGCAGGAGCTGGAGGATAGTTTCTTAATGAGAAGTGCCTTAAATCAGGAAGAAGACCTTTCGTCTGACCCTTGCAGGTTCAGCCTACCTAAGCATGTGCGCGGTTCTTCACACACACTCAATCTCGTCGCCACAACTGATGCAAAATAGGGACTACAAATATCTTCTTTTGCAAATATCAATCATGCTGCGATAGGGAAATGCTCAGCATTATGGAACAAAAGCGGTCGTAAAAATAAGCAGAGATGATCAAAACTGTTATCAACTGATCATTAAAGGTGCCTTTGCCTTGCATTACAAAATGGAACTCTCTGTTTGATGTATTGTTATTACTGTTAAAACACAAGGATAAATTACATCAAATCATGACGTCCCTTGAACTTCCAGTGTCAAGAAGTCATAAAATTGAATTTCTTGGGGAGTATGTCTCGGTTTTGGCTCTTATTGCAGTGGCAATTGATCGCCTACAGGGAGAACAAAACTGTTTTTTATGAGAATTGCTCCCTACCTTGCTCACTGTGGAGAAAAAGCTAAAGAGCCTTCAGTCACGTTCTCTGAAATTTTGCCAACCTCTTCTAAATGCCCTCACTAAGGGCTTTGGGAAGCGCTACCAATCTTATTTGACATTGGCAAATGAAGCCAGCGTTACAGATGCCATTATTGCATCAACATGCCATCCATCCTTCAAACTCCGCTGGTTATATATTACTATTTCATGGGACAGTTCAAGCCACCAAGACTGATAAAAATATTATGATTCAAGTGATTGAGAATTTAGCAGAGGGACCCGAAGCTGAATCATCCAGTGACGAATATTTTGGATTTACAAAACCCACTCAAACACGATCAACCGCAGATTTAGAATTGTTCATTTGCTTTCCGGATTCAAATAAAACACTTCAAAGTTTAGATAGATAGCCAAAAATAAAAAGTCATTTATTAAATATAACACCACCCTTCCGTCGTCAGTTCCTGCGGAACGGCTCTTCTCTTTATGAGGATTGACCTCATCTCCAAAACGGAGTTCTTTATCTGACGAAACATTTCAGCAACTGATACGACTTAAATGTAATGTTGATATAAATAGCTAACTGAAATTTCCTTCTATGAAACTTTCTATTTTTTTGTAGTACCTAAGTCCTATTTTGGTAGTGATACCAATGTTGATTGTCATTATATATCATGTAGTTGAAATGTATTTAAAAATGTATCTAAATACAGTTTTCTTATGAATTTAATATTTAGTATTTAAATACTTTAAATTTATTTAGTTCCCACCTCTGTAAATGTATTATATTTAATTGGCACTCTTTTCCACAGGGGGAATAGAATTAATGAGTATTTAAGAAACCCTTAATTTAACAATTATTTGCCTAATTTTTACAGAGTGACAACTTTTATAAGCCTTCGAGACGTGGATTAACTTTTCATATTCATTGCGACTTATATTGGCATCGAGGAAAAGCGAAGCCTGTTATCTCTATCTCCACAAGATTTAAGTTATCATTCACTGGGATTCAGACGCAATCGTGGAGGGAAGTTTTTAGTCACTATTGGAAAGGTCTTTAATTGCACAGCGTCTCGCCATCCGACTGAATACTTTATTATAATTATATTTTCTAATAATGGATTGCCTACTCCCCTCCTTCTATCTAGCTCAATTTTCTGGTTTGTATATAGTACAACACATCAAATTTATTTACTCTTTAAAATCCATTACATTTTACCCTAAATTGGGTTGTGACCGTATGCATACAATGTATGGGAGGGAGCATCTGTGTTATTATGCGATGAGATGAAGGTTTTGACAAGGAAGTAGTTTACTCACACTCAACCGAGCTCGCACCTTCTCCCACTTCGGGAAATTGGGGCCTTTGGCAGGCCACCCCGGGGGTGGGAGGATTGGTGGAGGGACGGCGCTATATGCCCACAAAATAATTAAAATAATGAGCGGTTACACATTTTAAATTTAGAAAACTCCAACGAGATTAGAAGGAAAGAACACGATAAATAATTTCAAAGTTCACCATTTTCATCACCATTTCAACCTTCTTTACATTGGTAAACTTTTAACCTACAAACTATTAAATAATTTTATATGTGAGTGAATAGAGTAAGTAAAATTAGTGTCTTAGCTAGCGTAAAGGTAAGAGTTTACTTTTATAATTTGTCTCAGCAACTCCAATTATATCGTCGTACATTCAATCCTTGCAGGTCCTGTAACTCATTCGTTGCCCAAATAATAATTTCTATCCTTCAAATATATTCAAAAGTGCGATCGTGCAGACTTTAGATGAAATATTATCTGAATTTTTACTAAATTTATTTCAACTAACGAGGGAATCCTAACGCTAAAAACCTTTTCGGGCAACCCTGAAATGAACAACAATTTTTCCCAAACTGAAATCATTTCATTTCCAACGGTATATTCCTTTCCCTTTGTCTAACAGCAAGCACATACTCGTAGCTTCCTGACAGATCGGAAGCAGAGAGCATCAATATTGGGCCAAATCTCAAACCCCAGCCATGTTAAGAGCGGAGTCCCTCAAGTATCTGTGCTGGGTCCCCTTCTGTTCCTCATTATACTTGGAGACAAGGATGAAAAACTCCAATATTCAAAGGTTACACTTTTGCAGATGACGACACTACGGTCAGGAAGACGATAGAAACAGAGGAAGACACAGCTCTTCTTCAAAAAGGTCTAAATCACCTCCTGGACTGGACCAAAACCAACAGCATTATGATGAACAGCGAAAAGTTTGAAATCTTGAGGTACGGGTTGCAGAAAGAAATAAAAACCAGCTACCAGGTACACAATGTGAACATCGGCCCTAAAGAACACGTGCGAGATTTGTGAGTTTATTTGAGTGATGACGCCTCTTTTACCCAACATATAAATGTTGACGTTGGTTGTCCCCTTTTTTTCTAGCCTTGTAGCTATGGCTATAACGCCAATGATCCTCCGTCGGTAGATGGTGCACAAAGTCAAGGTGATCAGGCAGTCGATGCAACGGAATATTTCTTGGTGAGAAAGATGCAATCTGACGTTAAATGATGATTCTTGTGAGGGGTTCGATCGTAGAACAAAGCGTGTGATCCTCAGTGATCACAACAATTCAACATAATTTGCTTTCCCTTCTTCGAAACCTGGTACGATACTGTGGTGGAGAGCAAAAAGAACTGGATGGCTTTAAATTTATTCAAAATACAAGATGTACTCAGAATCCCTTAATCTAAAGCTTACAACGGTTTTTACATGGGCAAGGAGGGGGCTCGCCTCCAAAGGGGTTTACCAATAGGATATTAATTAAGGAGGAACTATGAGCTAGTTTAATGGAAGTCTTTCAATCCTATATTACGTGGGAGGAGTTTTCCCAAGTTTTTTTAAGTGGATCTACCAAACTTAACATAAGAAAGGCAAGTTGCTACCCAACTTGCCTGGGGACGATGAAGATGTCCAGCTCGCCGTCCAGGAGTGGATTAAACAGCAGTCGGGAGATTTCTGGTTGTCGGGAATTCGAAGCCTCAGGGACAAGTGTCGCAAGTGCATTGAAGTCGAGGGTAGTTATATTGAAAAATAATAAAACACTTCCTCGTATCTCGTTTCCTTATATCCGAATTTCAAAACTTATTACCGCCCCTCGTACCTAGTAAGTTAGGACGCTCGTCTCTTTCAATTTCTCCTTCTTTTATAGTCTCTCTCTCACTGGTCGAATAGTTGAGCATCTATGAGCACCTAGAATCTCCCAATCTGATCTTAGACTCCCAGTATTGTTTTCACAGAAACGGATCGTGTCTCACAAATCTACTCGAATTCTTCCGACGTATATTGAGCGAGTGCGATCGATTTCGGGCTGTAGACAGCTTATACCTAGTCTTTATTAAGGCCTTTGATAAGGTGCCCCACCGCATGTTAATAAGCAAAGTCCTAGCTGTCGGCATTATAGGGAAGGTAACCAACTAAATTGAGAACTGATTGGCGGACCGTAGGAAGTGGGTTGAAGGTCAGAGGGGCAGCCTCTAGGTGAGCTCCAGTAACCAGCGGGATGCCACAGGGTTCCGTGCTCGGTCCATTGCTGTTCATTGCCTGTATCTACGATATAGACAAAAAACTGCTATGTACAAGAGCAAATTTCGCAGACAACACTAAATTAGGCGGCGGATTTAGGTCGTACCAAGGAGTAGAACGCTTGAAAGAGAGACTTTGTAGCTTAGGGTGTTGGTCCGAGATGTAACAGATAGAATTCAACCTTGACAAGTGCAAGGTAATGCACATCGGTCGCACTAAACTGCAAGAAGACTACTATTCGTTAGGTAAGCCTTTGGAGACGACTGATCTGCGGAAAGAGTTAGACGTGCAAATCAGCAGCGACCTGAAGTTCTCTAGGCAGTGCGCAGAGTTAGAGAAAAAGACAATTTCATTCCTGAAACAAGGAGATTGTGCTTACCCCGTACAAATTTTGTCCGGCCGCACCTTTAGTAAGCAGTACAATTATGGTCAGCATCGCTGCACAGATACATTAAATGGCTAAAAAGGGTTGAGGCCAGGGCCACCAAACTAATCCCATCACATAAGTGCAAGGATACCGATGCCGGCTATCAGAATTAGGGTCGTTCTTCCTAGAGTCATGCCGTATACGTGGCCAGTTAATCGAAACGTATAAAATCATACTGGAAGTAGAAAACATAGACTACAGAAAGTTGTATATCTTGAACATGATTCCCACTCGTAATCACGGTTAAAAGTTAGATTTACCCAGATTTAGGACACGTGTTTGAGGAAAATTTTTCTCGTACAGTATCTGTAACAGATGTAGCCATCTTCCAGCGGAGGTGGTAAACATCTCAACAGTTAAAAAGTTAAGTCCACGGGGGTAGAAGTGGGCGGGGAGAGCATTAATTTTTTTGCTATACTTTCCTTCGCACTTAGTATCTTAGGCCTTCATATAAGGTGCCTCCTCGGTATGGTTCGCATGAACACTTGAGGTACTGATTTTCCTTGTAACTCTGCCTCTCTCTCTCTTTCTCCCTCTCTCAATCTATCTTTGACGGACCTACGCAGCATTCGCCTTTTATGTACCATTCATTCATTTATCTATCTTTCACTCTCACTAACTCTCTCAATCTCTCTTGCTCTCTCAATTTTTATTTCACTCTCTCTTCTCTCACTATCTCTCTGTATCCGACACTCTCTATTTCACTCTCAGTCTCTATCAGACACACTCTTACTCTCGCCTTCCCTCTCTCATCTGTCATTCAGGCTGGAATATAGCGAGAGATTGTGAGATTGGCTCGGGGATTGTGACAAACACTTCAATTTTCAGCCTACCTTTTATTCCATCTTTATCCACGAGTGTTTTTCCCATTTGTGAATCAAACAGAAATTTTATGCTCGTCCAAATCGCACCTCATCTTCACTGCACTCACATTGCCTTACGTTTTTATCACTCTAGTGACTCCAAGAATGATTGGCATCTTCTCACCCTTCCGAGAATTCCCATCACAGTTATGGCTTAGCCATTATTCACCTTGGCATTTTTCCAACGCTTTCACTAATGGAACCTCTCTTACAACGAGTATGACAGAGTGGATTGAGTTGAATGAGAAATTTGAGTGGACTGAGTAGATTGGGTAGGATGAGTAAATTGAGCATACTAATCCTACTTAAAGACATACCATAAAGCATAGTTGTGGTCGATTTTGTAAGAAAAGACGAGGCAAGTTTTTCTCTTAAACCACTATGTTAATTTTTTACCGGAGGTAGAACAAGTGTGTGAGAGAGGCAAATAAGGAAAAGTGCAAAATTACTAAAAAATAAAAAAGGTTATAAAAAGATTGGAAAACAAAGCTCGTCACCAATAAATGATGCGATCGGGAAAAGGTGTTTTGAATAACTAACATTATTATTATTATCATGAGTATTGTATAGTTTTATATTACCCAAATAATCTTTGTCCTTATTTCGAAAGGAGATTAATCCTAACCAGTTGGGCAGTTCATATTTAAGCTTTCACAGTTCTTAGTTTTAACGTGATATAATGTCCAGATTAGAATGTCCATAAACCCTAGTTCTAGGAATGAACTCGAACAAATTTTTTGATGAAAAGCGAAAGAGAAATCAACATATGACTTTAGCAATGATTCCTTTATCCAACGCTTAATACACGAACCACGCATTGAGCGATTTGGGCAGGTTGTCGCATACGGCAAGGGAGGTACGTTTACTTTGCTGTATATTTGATGAAGCTTTTCCATGCGTTTATTAAGTCATCCGTTCATCACCAAAGCACGTTACATTAATCTGTTCTATTCCTTGTATGAAAGAAGGGCGTACGGGATTAGAGCTCCTTTTCGCCTTGTAACTAGATTATATATACTCATAAAGTAGGGCCCCCAAAATAGAAAAGAAAATACCAAAATCTAGATTTTCTTTAAAATACTTGTTTAATTTTCATGAAAATTCCGCGGAATATTCATTTGATAGAAACTTGGCTGAAAATTTTTAGGAGAGAAGTAATGTGTTATTTAAAGAAAGGTGAGTCCAAAACCAGAGAACGATAACTTTAACTTTCAGCTGACACCTAAATATTCGGAATGTATGTATGGTTACCCTATCGTAGATTCTTGCTATAATAGTGGTATTACTCATTTATCAACATGGTGAGACAAATTAAGCTTGACAGTTTGAATGAATGACATTGTCTGTCATTTGGAAAAATTGTAATAGGACAAAAAGTGTAATTTCACGCCTATTAAATATCCATGGGTATAGGGTATCCTGGAAGTCGACTAATAAAACGGGTTGCCTTCGAAAAACCACTCCTAGGGAACGTTGCATGAGGCAACGGATATTGAGACAGCAGCTGGTATTTCACGTCAGATTGCAAGAACCTGAACTTGAATGTGTCTAACCAGGCTGTCGCACATCGTTTTATAGAGATGGAACTCAGAGCAAACTTACCTGTTAAGAAACCAGTTATAGGCAAAAAGAATAAAGCAGCTAGGTTGGCCTTCGCTACTAAACATGTTCTGCGCATTGCTGTAAAGTTTGGAAAATGGTTTTCAGCGACGAAATTAAATTAAATTTGTTCGAATGGGATGATAAAAAGTAAAGCGTTGTACAATTGAAAGATTGAAACCCCCATGCACAAAAACCCGTTAAATTTGGAGGTGGTAACGTTATGATGGGGGTGCATAATCGTAAAGCATTAGGAGTCTGTCCGTTTACGCGTCAAAGTAAACACTGCCGTATGCAAGAATCTGCTTCAGAAACATGTGATCCCCTCTGTTCAAACAGTCAGGGTACGTGAGCCTGTTTTGATGCAGAACAATATTCCGTGCCACACAAATCAGACAGTGAAGCCATTCTTGGATGCCTAAAAATATCAGCGTAATGAAACTGACATGCGCAGGGGGAACCGAACGATGTTGAAGATCTCTGCAAAGATTAGAAGGAGAATGGAATAAAATCACGCTCGAACAATGGAATAAATTTGGAAGTTTTGTGGGCGCAGATGTGCTCAAGTCATTCAGAACGAGGACCGACATACTTCTTATTAATATTTGGATCAATTGTATATCTGATAATTATGTTATCTTCTGATGATGGCTTCATTTATACCTATCATTCTCTAGTTTTGGACCTATCCTTTCTTCAAAAACACATTAGTTTCATCATATTTTTTTATCTTTTCTTCTCTCAACTGCAACAAACTCTTTTAAAGTAAATTTAAATAGTATAATATTATATGCAATTTTCACGGAAATTAAACGAACATTAAAAAAAAACCGTAAAATTTGGTAGTTTGTTCTCTAATTTTTGGACCATACTGTAAGTGTGGGTAAAGATGAGGAACGAGATACAATGGAAAAGATATGATAAAAGAGTAGGAATAATGAAAAATAAAAAAGTTCAACTTTATGAAGCTCCAATACTCGTGACTTGAAAAACGGATAAGCAAGAATTATTTTAATTAGATGCTTGAGTATGAATCAAATATAAAAAAGTAAGATAAGAAGACTAGGAAATATATGTTTGTGGTTCATATCTGATACTAATTCAAACGAGAAAAATATATAAGGAATAGTCGCAAATTGAGTCAAAAGATGATGCGAAAATAGAAACAAACCTTGAGTTTTTCTTTGAAACAATAAGTAACCTTTTGAAGATAGATGAGATTATCTACGAACTAAAAAAGACAAGTGGATGGAAAAGAGAAGGAAGAAAGACATTTTAGGTGAAAAATTCGCTAGCAATTTCAGACTACAAGAAATAAGACCTCTATAAGACTGGTGAAAATTACACTTCGTCGTTTCAATCGTCTTTCTCACACGAATAATATTCATGGAGGTTCAAATAAGTGAATTAGATATGGAATATTCTTGATATTGAAGGCGGATTCTATAGTTGACAATCTGATGGCTCCACCCTCACACGGCTTTCATATTTATATTTGGGTAAAATTTAATATATTTTTCTCTTTTATTAATCATTTAATCTTATTTTTTAATACTCTAGTCATCAAGTGACGATATTCATCTTGGAAATTTTATAAATGCCATTAAATAAAACGGTGTCCCTTAAAACTGTCCCCCTAAAAGAAAACTTTAACAGCTTTTAAAGAAATTCAATCACAAACAAATAAATACATACATATACTATAGGAGTACATTAAATTTAATATGATTTATCTTTATTTATTTTTATGCAAATTTAACTGAGGCCTATTCAAGGATCAAGTAAATCCTACGTCCTTTCTGTTGTCATGGGAAACCTGTTCACGGCAGTGACGGATCCAGGATAAAAATGGGGAGTGGGAGGGAGGGGGCTAATATCAGAATTCCTCCCTCTGAGTATTCTGCAAAAAAGGGGGCATTGATTACACTGTATAAAAAAAAAACCCAATCAGGAAATGAGAATAAACTTTTCTATTTTGGGGGGGAAGGGGGGGTGTAAATCACCAATACAACGACCCTCCAGTTTTTCGTACATTACCATCTTACGTAGGGATTGAATGCAAACAGGATTGGGCCGAAAGTGACAACTCTAAAGGTTATAAACGGATTTTGATATAATTTTAATGGGGTATTCCTAAGGTATTTTTCAACCTAAGGTATGAAATTTATGAAAGTATACTCAATATTTCTGTAGTTTTGGCGTCCAAATCCGTGGTAACTCTTACGTAACGCTTGATAATATTGTAACTTACTATATAAATGCTTCCTATTTTTTACTTTTTATTTAATATTTGTCGTTGTTACTATTTTTATTATTTTTCACATACTGCAGTATTTTTCTTTACAGCAGAGAAAGCTAAAATGCCTAGAGAATGCAAAAATTCCCCACACAGTTTCTGTTATTTTATGCGGATAGGTTATATTGTCTTTAAGAAAATACAAGAGACAGTTGACTAAACATGGGAAGAAACTTTATAAGCCGTAGAATTCTAACGAAATTTGAAACCCTTATGTTCTTTTACATTCTCTTTCGAACGATATAATTGTTAAGGACCTCCCAAGGTTAGTCCGGGAATTATTGAAAATCATAATAAGCGAGAGCACGCGAGTGGTCAGCAGACTTTATTTATTCTCTCTCTCAATCTCTCACTGCCTCTCTCTTTCATTATAACACTTTATTTATCTATAACACACACACACACACACACACACACACACACACACATATATATATATATATATATATATATATATATATATATCATTATCTTTCTCTCTTCATCTTCCCTTCTCTATGTGAATCTTTTTCTATATCACTCTCTCACTCACACACTCTCACTTTCTGCTTATCCCTCTCACTAGACCTCTCCCTCTCTCAGTTTTTACCCATATTCTCTCTCTCTCTCTCTCTCTCTCGTTAACACTCTCTCCTCCCGATCTTCCTCAACCACTCTGCGTTCCGATCTCCCTCAAATTCTCTCTCTCTTTCTCTGTCTCTCTCTCACTCTCTTTTTTCTTTCTCTTCTCTATCTTTCTCCCTTCAACTCTCATTTCTCTCTCGCTCATATATCCTTTTAGCAAGCTCTCCATTTTACAGCTTATCTATCACTCTTCTCTCTCTCTCTCTCTCTTTGTTTAATCAATCTCTCTCTCTCTTTCTCTTCTTGTTTACCTATCTATCTTTATTTCTCCATTCTTCAATCCCTCTCTTTCTCTTCCTAAGATAGATACATAAGTGAAAGACACCTCACATTCCGTCCTCTTCGGGATTATAAATTTTGGACGAATAGATGACAATATACGTTTTTTTTTGTAAACTCTCTTTAGGATCAAATGCATTGAATCTATAATTACTTGATACAAGCGGTCTTCTTGGAACATGTTTCTAAGAGCGGCCGTAACTGTGCTCAGATATGGCTAGCTAATACAAGGCTAGTTTCAAAGTGAGGGAAACGAATTAAACACACGTCGATGCTCTCAAATCGGCAATTTAAAAACTCAAATCTCGAGAAGAATAATGTGATTCTAATTCCAGTTTTTTGTAAACTCTATTCGGATACTAGTTTCGAGATATTCTTGCTCATATCTTCAGTGCCACTGAACGAGAGCCAAAAGCGCTAGAGAGTAGTCTCGGATTAAAAGTTTCCAATATAGTGCATTAACACGATCCTGAAGATTTGAATGTCCTTAGGTGCGAGGGACCGGAGTCGTGTAAAGATCTCAAAATGAGTCTAAAATCATTTAGAATTTCCGATAAATTACTAGTAAATTCAAATAATTCATCTTACAAGATATATGTACTAGTAATTTTCTTGATATTTATCATGATTTATTCATTAAAGGTAGATCCGCCCAAGGATTAGAATAAAGAGCACAAACAAATGTTTATTGTTGTTCTTTTTAACTTGGTGTTTAGGTTAATTTTAATGTGTTCAAATACAGTGTTTATTTTCTTTCAAAATCAGTAATATTTATTTATTTCCATAAGTTTGGCTTAAGTAAGGGAAATTAGAAGCTAAAAAATGAACCGCAAACGAAAATAAAATCCTCGAAATGAAAATGACAACCTTCTAACGAGTAAGCTCGAAGAATCCTAGCAATTTTCAATCATTTTCTATTTTCCTTCAAGTGATAAAAAAGATAGCACGGAAAGAGTGGGAACTGAAAACATCGTTACTAGCCATACAAAATGAAAGCAAGACAAGAAATTAAAAAAAAAGATTGAATCCTAAAATGATGGGGAAAAATATTACAAACCCTGATGAAAAACTGAAAACCCTACAGTGTTTCTCGTACACGCTAAGTACACGTGCAAGGGAGAATTCCCTCCCCACGAAGAACGAAATGTGTCAAATTACGTTAAGAGCTCGTTGCTCTCCATGATATTAAGGCAACGAGGCACATAACAAAATACGAGGTTTTTAAATCCCTCTTTTAGCTTTATTCTCGTTCAGAAATGGTCAAATATCAAACATTATTAAAGTGGCCAAAATGTCCATTGAGAGCCTCTCTGCATGTGAATCACTACTTTGATTTACTTTAAGTGAGAGACCCCTCGTTTGGGGTGTCTGGTATGAAATAAGAAGCCTTTTGCAGCTGACATCTGGAGTATCGAGTACCCTCCTGACCACATTGCACGCAAATGTATACCATCCGCTTTGTTTGATGATTTTTTCTTGCAAACTTTCTTCAGGGGATGCCTTCGTTGGTTTTCGATCTAAAAAAAAATACATGTTTATTCCCATTGGACCAAAGAAAACTTTCACTGACACGTACTCAAATGACACAACTCCTGAATAAAAACACCTTCCTGAAGTGGAATCCCACCACTGGTTGGCGGCCAAAGATAAAACCAGCGTGTACCCACCCCTAAACTAAGACCGTCCCATAGTACCCTTGGGCACCACGACACTATAGACATTCTGATCGTTATGCGAATTTCATTATTCGGTAGGAAGATTTAGTCCACAAATGAAAAGGGACAAATGGCGTAACTAACTAATCTCGCTGCTTAGTACATTCTGCCATTGCTTTAACGTTTAGTTGGTAATATATTATTTTGATTAGTGTCAATTGCTTTTATTTGTAAATCGACCCAAACGAGCGATATTTTCCTCTTACTAATAATTTTCTAAACAGAATAATAAAGACTCTTTATTAGAGTATTATACATAATATCATCGTATTATATCGTCTAGTTACTATGGTTAATTCGCAGAAAATGGCAATTTCAAACCGTGTACTCAAACAACTTGGAGATGCTGGATTCTCCATTTTTCTCAGGGAACCGACATTTGCAGTCCTTAAGATAAGGTAATTTATTATCTAATTTAGACATTTGAATAATTTGTAATAACTTTGAGAAGGTATCCATAATCAATTCTCGTTTGGATGAACTCTATAATATTAAAATATAATTTCCCAACTTGGTTCGATTCTAGTCTTTTTCTTAATAAAAAATAATGGAATACATATAGAAACAGCTCCGTGAAAGGTACGATTATAAGATAAGTTGACTATATCTTATAATAGAGCAGTGTTTACACTTTTATAAATTGCGAGAGATTTACTAGATTTAGGCCCTTGTGTAGGACAATTTCCGACAGATCAACTGGTAGCCAAGTTTCTCGTCGATGGAAAATAGAAGAAACCGTAATAAAAATCGTTGTTCCACATTTGAGTTTAAAGTCACTACATATATAAGCATTGATTTGGCGTGACTAAGTTACTTTGTAAATCAATCTACCACTTTGCATGAAACTGTGCTAATAAAGTTGAGGGCGCATGGAGTAAAATAGGAAATCAATGAGAGATTTAGAAAGTTCCATTAGTCATCATGAATCCATTTTCGCTTTGTTTGAAATTAAAACACGTGCGCAAAATAAAAGTTTCCTGATCTAGTAGTTTGAGGACATTAGCGGCTTAAAATATTCAATTTAACTGGCATTCGAGCTTTGAACGTGGCATGCTATGGCCGTTTCCTTTCCTTCAATAATTTGGAAGTTTCTTGCTAGTAGCAGAAATGCACGGCCTTTAATGTGTTATTTTACTTACTTAGCTGTTATGTAAACCCTTGGGTTTTGTCAAAGCAATACCTCGTGGATTCTTTTTGGAATTTGACCATACACAATAATACCCTTTCTTCTCCGTCAAGGTACTTGGTTGAAAACAAATGTATTTTTTAAAAGGTTCTTTCTTAAAAAAATAAAGGAAGTCTTTTATAAACTAAGGTAATTCCATATAAACCTATGTTTTTCAGAATATAGATAATTTCTTTGAAAAAAACTACGTTCTATAAAGGTAATTTTTTGAATGCATTGCAAACTCTTTCACCATACGAGGATCTCTCCAAGCTCAGCAAAAGTGAGAGAAGAACAGACAGATAAAGAAGCTAACGAAGAAAGCACCGACAACTATAATAACTCCTAAAATTGGGGTTGAAAACCCTGCGATAACAAACTCCATTAAGCCCAAATGCCTGGGCTAGTAGGGTGCAATTGTAGCCTTCATAAAGTAAAGTAGAGGTGCACAAAAGTACAAATTCTTACCCTTAGTATGGTACTAGTGGTACTGAGAGAAAATAAGAACCTTCCTTTAAAAGAAAACCTTTTGATACGGTCATGTGGACTGAAATACTTGCAATGAGCGAGTAAGCCAACGCTAATTACCCAAACCTATCAACTATTCAGAAGAATAATCTGATAGCTATTAGTAATTAGTGTACCAATAGCCTAAATAAAGACTGATATTAATTATAATTATTATTTTTATTGACTTCGGAATACTAAAAAACAAGATTAATTAAATTTCCTAACTTCACTCTTTAAAATGAAAGTGAGAAAGGACTTTGCCACCAAGAATGACGTCAGTATTTAACTAAATCATTATTATTCGCTTTAATGCTCAAAAGAAGATTTGTTAAATTTCAGAACTTTCCCCCGTAGAAAGAAATTCACTTTGTTCTTGATGTCGTTTTGCAAAGGCTAAAAAACAAACAAATGACTCTTATGACTACAACAAATGCAAAAATAGGTAGTTTCTCTATAGAAACTAGTAATTTTATTTGTCTGCGTACAGACGAAAAATAGAGGCACCGTGTTGCTTATTAATTCGTATTCAATTCGTTAACATTGCTTATATGGCCAGACAAAATCTATACTGAGCTTTGTTTGTCCTTCTTACACTATATAGACAAAATAATCGCTAGTGATCTACTACACTGCAATCTCGTATAAACCTAAATAAATAGGAATATATTCCAATTATGAATTTGCACACCGTCAGAAAGCCTTTAAAACTGAGAATGACTTTAATGTGGAGCGTTGATTTAGGCTTGTTATTTCAACCGTTTTTATAATAAGCACCTAACTGCCATAATTATTTGATAATACCGTTTAATAGGTCTATCTGACCTGAGGTCTTATATTATATGGCCGTTTGGTTTAATGAAGGCAACAAAGAATATGAAGGTTTGTGCTTAGGTGAGTTTTGCCCTTTTTCATGACAGAGTTAATTCAGATTAGCAACCTCTCATTAATGTTCCAGATGGTCAGTTAATTGGGCCGTGCGTCTCTTTCCCATCGTGGACGAGATCCCCCTTAACAGAAAATGTAGTTGACATAAAGATCAGAACCGGAATCACTGGAAAACTTGAGGTACCAAGAGCTGGCCTTCGTTGAGTTGGGAATTAGTCTTTTTGGTATTTTATTTCGAGATCACTTTAAAAAATACTTCCAAACAGTCATTTCAAATGGTTTGATCTTTTTCGTATTTTATTTCGAGCGGGAGATCGGTGGAGCCGAGTCATCCAATGGATGATCAGCCCATCAAATGAACTGAAATTTGACTTCCCGCTCACTCGCCTTGATCCCAACATCTTGACGCCAGAAATCTAACGCCATATTTACGTATTCAGTTGGTTAGTGGGAGCTCCACCACAACTAGTAGTTAATAGTACTTGAGAGACTTGTTTTATAAGTAGACTGGACAGGGCAGGTATTTGGGGTATATTGGGTATATTTAGATAACATGGGCCAAAATTCAATTATATCGCTTAGATAAAGGGGGTAGGGAGTCGGTTGACTCTGGTGGGTCTTGTCGTTTTGTAAAACTACATATAAACTACACATAGATTACACATAGACTGCACATAAACTATACATATTACACATAGACTGCGCATGAACTATACAAATTACACAGACTGCACATGAACTAATGACTAAATAAACTACACTTAGGCTACACAAATTACACAAACACGCCACATAAACCATACAGACCATACATAAACTACACAAACACATATACTATATACACGAAGCACATATACCATAGACTAAATAAACTACACATAGACCACACAAACCACCTAGAATGCACATATATTACACATGGACTGCACATAAACTAACAGACTATACACAAACTTACATAGACTACACATACTGCATATAAACTACAGCATACACTGCACATAGACTAAATATAAAGTACACATAGAGTATACATGTTCAACCCAGTTTATAACCCAAACTACATATGACTACATATGTTCAACCCAGTTTATAACCAAAACTACACATGTTCAACCCAGTTTATAACCAAAACAACACCTCTTCAACCCAGTTTATAAGCATTGTTGTATTTAGATGGTAGGAAAATAAAGCTGGAAAAAATGAGGAACACTTCGAACCTTCTGTGCTCTCTCCTTCTCAGCAGGTGTTAATCCCAACTCATCCAGGCTACCCTGGACTACCCAAATTCAAGCGGTTACTAACCTAACCTAACCCCTAGCCTCCTATATTTAGAAGAAAAATGTTCCATTTATAAAACCTGGCAGGTCCACTAGGATGCGTTGAGTGGGGCCAAGTGATCCAATCTTCTTCCATGTCCAAAATTACAAATTCCCTCGGTGGTCGGGCTTAATACCCTCTTTCCCCTTCAGTCGGGACTAACGAGGTTTGAGAATGAATGATAGAATGAACAAATGTTAAAAATTGTAGTAATGAAACAGTTATGGAAGAAAAATATCCTTTAAAATGCTTGGGGCTAAGAAGGTGGGTTCGAATCTTGCAGAAGCAAATATTACTACTACTTAATAATACAAATACTTAAAGTAAGAAGCTAAAGCCACCTCTCAGAGGTGAGGTGGGGGGGTGGGGGTAAAGAAAGCGAGGAACGCGGAGGGCGGGAAGGGGATGTATGTATCTCTCCACATCCTGTCCAACTTCCACAGGGGCAGGTCTCCCAGCTGGTGTTGGGGACGGGAGAGAACTCAGTCATCCGATTTCACTTGCACCATCGGGTCCATCTTACATCCCGAACCAAATCTCTACCAGGATCGGGGATAGTCGCAATTAGTAGTTCGTACGCCCTGGTACCGGTTTGTTTGAAATAGAAACCGTGCACAAGGGGTTTGTTACAAGGTCACAATGGATACTAGGCCACACTGAGTACACAGTCACAATGGGTACAATGTCACAAGCGGTATAAGGTCACAATTAATACGTCAGGTACTAAGTCACACTAAGTACAAGGCGAAATTTTTAAAAACTCACAATGGGTACAGGATCACAGTGGGTACAGGGTCACGATGGGCACAATGTCTGAATAAGGACGTCACAATGAGTAAAAGGTCACAATTCGTACAAGGTCACAATTGGTACAAGGTCACATTTGGTACATGGTCAAAATGGGTACAAGGGTTATTAATTTAATTATCTGATGCTCTACTTTTCCAATGTTCATACTAACACTAAAATCGAGTCACAAATAAATATATGAACTTTAAATAAACCGTAGACTAATAATAAGGCATAAATATGTCCGTAGATTCCTAAATACCCTGTCAATGAGTGCCATTTTCTCTCTCCTGAATGAATGGATTTCGATTCTTCTTCTCGGCTTTTCCATCCACGGAATCGTCGTTCTTGATGAGTCGTTTCTCGGTAAAAGACACGCACTAAGCTTTTGGCCAGATGCCGTTCCTGAACCGAACCCTCCCTATTTATCGGGGACGAGGACCGGCACTGAGTTGGGGTGTCTTGTTACCTCATTCCAATGTTAGCTTCTAATGATTTTTGAAGTTTTCGATGCTCTAAATTCAATTAACGTTTTACCGATAATCCAAGAAATCTCTTTGTTTCCTCATTATCTACGATTTTTGCAAAAAATTTACTGTTTCTTTTTTTAGAAACTTTTAAATGTGAAGTTAATTCAGCCAATATAAGCATACAATTATGAATACGAGTGTCAGGCATAGCAATGAAAGCTAGGCTGGAGATGTCATCTGAAGGAGTGAAAAAAAAATACAAACCTTTTGCTGTGTGATCTTGTTTGCTAGTGGAGGCACACTTTCCTGATTTCAACCAACCAATGGATTTCGAGATATGGGTACCTTGGTCACTTGGTGAAACTCATATGGTTTTGTCCAAGTGTAGTAGTTATATTGAAGCCAATATTTATTCAACAACAGCTCAAGACTTCAACGATCTTAACAAAAAATCCACAAAGCCAATTCCTACATTAATGAAATGAAGATGCAGCGACCATGGAGGCAATCTGAAAACCATCCATAATATGATATTTGCAATCATTAGCGACCATTTACATAATAGAACTATGCGTATCCTCGGAAAACATCCTTGGGGAAATTAGGAAAACCATTTCATTCCCTTACATTTGTCCTAAACTCTCTATGGGATAATACCTAAAAACAAGAAGATTAGATCAAGTAATAAAAAAGAATCTTCATCCCCAAAATGGGGGAGGCCACGCTATTTATCACTACTCCACATTGTCAGATATTTCCATCTGTGGGACTTAAATAGGTCTCGAACCTTCTCATTCGTAGATGGTACCAATTATTTGACGTTAAAGCTATAATTTCCAAGTTTTTTAGCAGACGCCTCTAATGCTGAATATTGGCCCATCCCTTGTTCATGTGCGCAAATCATCAAAATATTTTGCAGATATGACCAAACCCTCCAATAGAGAAAAAAAGAAAAGAAAAATCCGAGCGCTTTCATTTTTTCCTTACGTATTTTGTAGCATTTAGCAAATATGTAGTTACCATCGCTTTAGCTGTAACCATAAACGTCTAAATTTAGATTTGAATAACTGTTTCCATCATTCAGTAAAGATATAAACTAAAACTTACCAATAGAGTAAGGGCGACGATTGGCTGCAGGAAGAAGAAATATTATGTCTTTAATTGCTTAGGGGGTCACCGCACCCCAGATTGAGAACCACTGCACTAAATGCAGAAAGTTTGGGGTGAGTTAGAACTCACTTTAATGGGTTAAGGATTCAGACCTATGGATCAGAAGTCATCGATACTTCAGCAACGAGACATAACCGTAACCCTTATGGGCTTTCCGAAGTAATAATTAAAATGCTCTAAGAAAAAAAATAATCTACACTGACTTCAACACTTGTACAAGTTGCAACAGACACACATGCCATTGCAGTGGCTGATAGAGATCTCCTCGACCAATAAGTCCGATCATTTTAGTTCGAAATAAAAACAACTACTTATTGCGGTGGCTTAATTTACCTTGTACTTGAAGGTGATATGACAAAAAAGGAGAGTCATTAGTCTCCGGGTTGAGTCCCAATCCATCTCGATTTTGTGGTAGCTGCCATATAGTCTAATGAGCCGTGGCTCGAAATTCACGTTAAATTGTAAACCATTTGTTAGAAAGCCTCTTAAACCTGAGCATAGATATGATGGACAACTAATAAAAAAAAGGAAAAATGAATCTCAAGTAAGACTAATGATAGTGGGCCTTGAAAAAGATGGGAACAAAAGCTACAAACGCTGAAGATCAACTCGTAGCCACCAAGGCTGATGAAGCAAAGACTGCGATAAGACGTCTGTCACAATTTTGTCAAAAAAGCAACCACGAATTATGAAGGTCACATCAACATTAGAAATGTTTGCTCCAAATGTTAAAAAAAGAAAAGAAAATAAGAAGAAACATGTTTTGACCTTCAAAGAGGCAGGTTCCAGGAAACCCAAAAGTTCAGAGTGAAAAGTGATATACTCCACCTCCCTCCATATATATATATATATATATATATATATATATATATATATATATATATATATATATATATATATATATATATATGTATATATGTATATATATATATATATATATATATATATATATATATATATATATATATATATATATATATATATATACATATATACATATATACATATATACATATATACATACATACATACATACATACATACATACATACATACATACATACATACATACATACATATATATATATATATATATATATATATATATATATATATATATATATATATATATATATATATATATATATATATATATATATATAAAAATCGATGGGGTTGCTGCTAGCTAGACGAATATTTAATTTCACCAGGAATGAGAGTACATAGAATGCGGAGAAATTCATGTTCATTTATTGGGTATAACAACGTTTCGAGCTGTCCGCTCATCTTCGAGTTCTATGATATAAAGGAATACATAATTTACAATGAATTATAATATTAAAAAATTTGTCTATAAATTAGAGTATTAAAAGTGTTGACTCATCCGCTGCTCCCCTACTTATGACATAACTCTACTACCAATACAATCTTACCTATGTCCACTTCAATCACCACTCTCCACTTCTCTCTGTAGTCAGACCAACGATGGTGAGTGTTTTGATGGTTCTCACTTATATTCCTCTAGGATTTTTAATATTCTAACTCATTATATATTATGTATTTTCTTAGGTTTTGTATTATTGGAAAAAGTCTCTTTTTATAGATACTCGTACTTGTCAACACTTTTAATACTATAATTTCTAGACAATTTTTTTAATATTATAATTCATTGTAAATTATGTATTTCTTCATATCATAGAACCCGAAGATTAGCGGACAGCTCGAGACGTTGTTTATACCCAATAAATGAACATGAATTTCTCCGTATTCTATGTACTCTCATCCCTGGTGAAATTATATATATATATATATATATATATATATACCCAAGGGGACGCTCGGATAATATTAATTGTCAACGAATCATCGCAATTACGACCCCTTCATCCCAATTTAATAAACCTTTATTTAGTAGCATTTAAAGAATGAAATTACAGCTGAATTTAATTGGTATGAAATTTACATATGTATGTATACTCTTGGATACTCACCCACATTAGCTAAATAATACAAACATATATATATATATATATATATATATATATATATATATATATATATATATATATATATATATATATATATATATATATATATATATATATATAAATTCAGCTGTAATTTCATTCTTTAAATGCTACTAAATAAAGGTTTATTAAATTGGGATGAAGGGGTCGTAATTGCGATGATTCGTTGACAATTAATATTATCCGAGCGTCCCCTCGGGTATCGAATTAAAGAGTTGGCCAAGAGGCTGCAAATCACTACTGCCACAGGCGAACTCCCAAGCAATTATATCCATAAATTTCTTCCCTTTCTCATATAATTACTCCTCAACAAAGAACTCTTAACAGCGTGTTGGGTAGATCAGGAATAAACGGTTGTCCCTAGAGCCTCTAACCCATTCCCTAATTTAAGGTGGTGGGTGGTGACTGGCGGTTAGCTTGAGCTTCCCTCGTGCTTCTAATAATTGGAGCCAGAGCCGATTTCAAATCTGGCAAGTGAATTGCCGCAGGATCGGTAATCGACCCACACCCTATTAGGTTGTTCTCGTATGTGCACCTGTGCTCAAAGTTATGACTAGGGGCTAATTGGGAACACATTGAGAGGCTGCTCACCGTCTCCTTTATTCTTGCACAACCTAATCTTCTTTCAGACAGGAAGTGGGAGGGGCAGACCAAAGGAAAAGATCATATCTTTGTCTGTTTGCATTGTCCTTATTTAGTTTGGGGCGAAATTTTGAGATTTGTTTGAAATAGTATTGTGGACTTCAAGGATAAGAATAAAAGAGTATTTTTGAATTTCTAGGATAAGAATTAAAGGATATTTTAAATTTCAAGGATAAGAATTAAATGGTATGTTTTAAATTGAAGGATAAGAATTAAATAGTATTCTTGAGTTTCAAAGATAAGAATTAAAGAGTATTTTTGAATTTCAAGGATAGGAATTAAAGGGTAATTTTTAAATTTAAGGTTAAGAATTTAAGAACTTTTTGAAGTCAAGAATAAGAATTAAAGGGTATTTTTGAACTTCAAAGATAAGAATTAGAGGGCATTTTTTAATTTTAATGAAACGAATTAAATGGGTTTTTTTTTTAATTCAAGGCTATGAATTAATGTGTAATTTTAAAATTCATTGATAAGAATTAAAGGGTATTTTTGCATTTCAAGGATAAGAATTAAAGAGTATTATAATTTCAAGGATGAAAATTAAAGTGTATTTTGTATCTTTAAAGATAAGAATTAAAGGGTATATTTGAATTTGAAGGATAGGAATAAAAGGGTATATTCGAAATTCAAGGCTAAGAATTAAAAGGAATTTTTAACTTTAAGGAAAAGAATTAAGGATATTTTTAAATTTCCAGGATAAGAATTAAATGATACTTTTGAACTTAATGTATAAGAATTAAAGGGTATTTTTGAACTTTAATTCTTAACCGAGGATAAGAATTAAAGGGTATATTTTAAATTCAAGGCAAAAAATTAAAGGGTTTTATTAAAATTCAAGGCCAAGAATTAAAAAGTATTTTTTGAAATACATGGATAAGAATTAATGGGTATTTTTTACCTTCAAGGATAATAATTAATGGGTATTTTTAACTTCAAGGCTAATTAAAGGCTATTTTTGAAATTCAAGGATAAAAATTAAAGGTTATTTTTTAACTTAACGGATAAGAATTAAAGGGCATTTTTAACTTTAGGGATAAGAATTAAAGAGTATTTTAAAATTCCAGAGTAAGAATTAAAGGGTATTTTTTAATTTCGAGGATAAGAATTAAAAGGTATTTTTTAAATTTAAGGATAGGAATTTAAGGGTATTTGGGAAATTCAAGTATAGAAATTAAAGAGGTTTTTTTAACTTCAAGGATAAGAATTAAAGTGTATTTTTAAACTTCAAGGATAAGAATTAAAGTGTATTTTTAAACTTCAAGGATAAGAATTAAGAGGTATTTTTTGGAAATTAAAGGATAACAATTATAGAGTATTTTCCACTTTCAAGGATAGGAATTAAAGGGTATTTTTTTGTGAATTCAACGATAAGAATTAGAGAGTATTTTTTAATTTCAAGGATAGGAATTAAATGCTATTTTTGAACAATGAGTATGCAAAAAGTAGATTGCGAAGGCACTTTGATGACCTGTATAATGTAGTTACACAAAATAAAGCGAATGTAGATATGATTCGCTTCGATATTGCAAAGTGCGGTTTGGAAACGATAAGTAAGTATGCAGGAGGTTTAGTTACAAGGAGTTACCAGGAAAAAGAAGTACCTCAAAGGCTTTGCTATGAGATCATCAACTTTTCAAATATAATTTGTCAAGTCTACTCTTGAACTGTTCAACACTGCTACTCTCAACAACCCCCGCTGGTAGTTTGTTCCATGTGTCACAAATGTTATATGTGAATGACTTACCCACCGGAATGGTATTGAATCTGGGCAGCTCCACCTTTCACCCGTGATTTCGAGTCATATTCCGGTTGAGGGTAAAGAATTTGGTAGAGTCGACATTTTCAAATCCTTTCAAGATTTTAAAAGTCTCTATTAGACGACCGCGCAGTCTTCGAGTCTCTAACGAATAGAGATCGAGCTCTTGCAGTCTTTCTTGGTATGACTTGTTCCTTATCGATGGGATTAGTCAGTTTCGTGGCCCTGGCTTGCACCTTTTCCAGACGATCGATGTCTTTTCGATAATGAGGAGACCAGAACTGAACAACGAACTCTAGGTGAGGCCTCACCAGCGAGTTGTACAAAGGCAAAACAACCTCTTTTGTTCGAAAGCTGAATTGCCTCTTGGTGTAACCCAACAAGCGATGAGCCTTTTTCCCCACCTGTAAGCACTGCTTCGAGAATTTGAGATCGCTGCTAATCAGCACACCTAAGTCCTTCTCGACATCAGTAGACTCAAGACGCATACCTTGTAGCTCGTAGCCTGGCCGGGTGTTCACATACCTGATGTGCATCACCTTACACTTGTCTAAGTTGAAAGGCATCTGCCACTTGTCAGCCCACTCGCCGATCATCCGTAGGTCATCACTCAACATCTCGAAGTTTTCGGGATTCGCTACATTAGGTCCAAGTTTGGTGTCGTCGGCAAATTTCGCTAGACGACTCACCAGTCCTTCATCTATATCGTTGATGTAGAAGATGAATAATAGAGGGCCTAGCACGGAGCCCTGAGGGACTCCGCTCGTTAGTGACGACCACTGAGAGGTGTGGCCTCCGATGGTAACCCTCTGTCGCCTGTCCGACAACCAATTTTCTAACCATTTTGCGACCTTTCCTCTTATTCCCTGGGCATGTACTTTCACCATCAGTCGGCGGTGGGGGACTTTATCGAAAGCCTTTTGGAAATCCAAATAAAGTATGTCCACCGCTCGACTTCTGTCAAACTCACTCATTATACCGTGGAAAAATTCAAGCAAGTTCGTGAGGCACGAACGCTTTCTTCGGAAGCCATGCTGTGTGTCTCTCAACAGGTCGTGAGACTCTAAATGATTCATTATCGTATCCCCTGTGATGCCTTCCAGTACTTTGCCCACGATTGAAGTGAGACTTATTGGTCGGTAGTTTCTTGCAGTGCCACGGTCACCCTTTTTGTGGATCGGGGTGACATTGGCCATACGCCAGTCTGCAGGTACTTCGCCACTGTCGAGCGATGAGTTGAAGATCTCAGAAAGATGAGGGCTAACCTGATCTTTCACCTCAGCAGTACTCTTGGCAGGGAGCCGTCAGGACCTGGGGATTTATACGCATTTAACTGACCTAGCCTCCTAGCAACCTCTACGGAAGTTGCAGTTATTGCTTCTAGTGATTATAACTCGCGATCTATCACTATCGGCGGTCTGGGTATCTCTCCGCCCCTTTTCCTAGTGAAAACTGAGAAGTAGTTGTTGAGTATGCCAGCTATTTCCTCATCTGAATCCTGGAGAACGCCGTCGCCGTCCCTCAGGGGTCCAATGCGTTGGCGTACTGGTTTTCGGCTGTTCACGTACGCGAAGAACTCCTTGGGGCTCTCTTTGGAGAGAGAGGCTACACGAATTTCTTCGTTACGCTTAGCCATGCGCACTAGTGCCTTAACCGTTCTACTATTGGGTCACATAGGCTTCATGGTGCATTGCACTACTATTCCTCTTCCATGCTCGGTGCACTGACTTTCTAGCATTAATAGCACTAGCGATTTCTTGAGAAAACTACCTAGGCTGAGTGCTCGCTAGTCTGACAGCCTTCGTGGGAACGCCCTCGGCCTGACGATCCATATAACGATTTTTGAAGTCGTTCCATTTGGAATTCGTCCCGCCTTCGTTAGTTGGTTGCATCTGGCCAAGTGCCTCCCGAAGCCCATTGAAGTCTGCACGTCTGAGATCCAATTTACGTGCTCGTTCAGTAGTACCTTGCGTACAGGGAGCCCGTACTCCAAACCTTACCATGTTATGGTTACTACACCTAGGTACTCATCAACTGACAGGTCAGAGACGAGGTTATCTTCAGTGGTAAATACTAGATCTAGAACGTTGCCCCCTCAGGTAGGCTCGCCGACCCACTGAGTCAGAAAGTTGCTGCCAGCAAAGTCTACAAGCCGAGATGCCTCTCCGTCGCCCGTTCGGTCACTCCAGTAGACTCGGCAATTGAAGTCCCCAACCAGCAGCGAGGGAGGGCCGTCTAAGAGACTGGACAGTTTTTGGTACAGGTCTATATCAACCTCTACCGTCCGATAGGCCACTATGAACCTGTACATTGTATTGTCGACCTTGATGTCGACGCCTACTACCTCATGCTTTGGGACAGTTCTGCATTCGATGGGAGATAGATGGACCCGTATATACACCAGAACTCCACCACCTTTCCAGTCAGCGCGATCTTTATGGAAGGTCGCGTAACCGGGTACTCCAAACTCACCTATGAAGTCCCTGGTGTCTGCACGAATCCAAGACTCCGTGACGACCACTATGTCAAGCATCTCTGATGACATCAGTGCTCTAAGCTCGCAGAACTTGTTCCTTATTGAGCAGGCATTTAATAAAAGAACTCTTATGGGGCGTCCGCTAGCCCTACTGCCCCCTCCACTTCTCCGTTTCTCGACGGTTCGTCGTGCGTCCTCCCCTCCGAAGCTGGATTCGGAGGCTGACCATCACCCACTTCCGCCCCCTCCTCTGTATCGACGGAAGGTTTGGGTGCTGGGTGCTCGACCTCGGCTGCCGAGGGCGCTACTTCGTGGGATTCTCCCACTGGGGTCTCAGTCATCCTTCCCCCTACATCGGATTTATTTACCCAATATAAATCGCGGCGGATGAGCTCATGCAGCACACCTCTTCCACGGACAGAAAGGTGAGTGCCATCCTCACTAAACAGCCCTGACCGACCGTAGAATTCGTCGAAGGGGTTGACGAAACATACGCCCATTCCTGATAGGATTTCACCTAGCCTCCAATTTATGCTCAGAGCCTTTTGGTTGGCCAAGGCACCCCCGGAGCGTCTCGGTAGGATCCCAACGACGATTGGTTTTGATGTTATTTCTTTCAACGAGGCTGCTAAACTTCTGACATCTTCGATGATGCGCTCAGTAAAACCTGCAGAGCCTCCCCGTAGGAACAGGTCGTTTCCACTGGCTTGGCGCACTACCGGCGTATCTTGCTGTCCTAGTCTAATCTTTTTAACTTCTTTTATGATCTCTCACGTCTTCTTAGTGGTCTGACTAGTTTGAAAGGTGGGACTCAACCACAACCTTCCACCTGTTAGTGTAAGGTTGAATGTTGAAAATCGGAGATGTGAAGGCTATAATATCTCTCCCGTCCCAGGGAGGGGGAACATGTCAAGGGTTTAATTACTCGGGTTGCCTGTCTGAATGACGCCAGTAAAGGTGACTTTAACTTCTCGTTTAGCCCCATTGTTTTCTCATTGATACCCACCAAGTAGTCTCTTCTCAAAATCGGTCTTGACAAAGATACTTAAGTTCTACGATTTTACAATAATTAAATAACCATTTTCGATTCCTCTCCTGTTTTTTTGTTTTTTTTTGGGGGGGAGGGGTTTATTGCTGTGTTTAATTATTCTTCTAAAAATAATTATTTATATTTAGAATTCGCTGATGATGGTCATCGTTAATGACCGAAACGTCCGGAAAATTAAATGTTTGTAAACATCGCATATGTCTTCATATTCTGTGTGTGTGTATAAAATCTATTTTGTAGCAATATTAAATAAATCTTACCACAAGCCATGATTCGTTATTAGTCTTTAGCGCTGAGAATTCTAGGCGAAGCGTACATAAGGATGCGATGAATGATGTTGGAGGCTGGGGTCAGTACTTTGGGTCTGTCTTGATGGTGTCGGCTAATTAATCGAGTTGACCTTAGATAGGTCACCTTTTTAATGAAGTTATGATATTATAAGGACAAAAAGAGAAGGGTAAGGCCAAACGAAATGCAAAGTAAGACTTAGAGCAGCCGAGAAGAACTGAAGAGATAAAGAAAACTAGTTAGAATAATGATACGTCAATGGGAATTTGGCACTTTTCTACCAAAAAGTCTTATGACTGAAAAATTCATTTTTTGTCTTTTATCATTATTTATATTAGAATTTTCTTAGGAATTCAAAAATATAATTTTTATTTCGAGAAAACTACCGAAAATAACCGTAAATTGCACTTTTCAATATATGCGCCAGTCTGCATAAAACAAAGAGACAAACTCAGAATCACCGAGTTCACTTCACAGTTTCCTGCCATGCACCAATAAATTTGTTGTGACTTTATCAGAACACCTCTGAACTCACACACAGCTGAGGCGTCTGAATTATGTCACAAAACAACTTGCTATCGATCACAACTGTGGATTCGAACAAAATGCATTTGCAATGAGTATTGGGTTATTCGTAGTCAGGTTCAAAACAGACCAAAATGAAAAAGAACAAAAACTAAACTAATGGATGATGACTATTCGCACAGAGCATTATAAGTAAGCGCTTTCGTAACTCTTCTTCCTCTTTGATCATATACAATAAAATTAGGTTAGATATGAAAAAATACTGATAGATTTGTTTGTGTGTATATATATATATATATATATATATATATATATATATATATATATATATATATATATATATATATATATATATATATATATATATGAATGCAATGTCCAGCAGAAAAAATGAAAAGGTGCATCCAAGTACTTTTCCAACTTTATTCAGTTCATTCTCAATGATAATTACAAGATAAAATAATATAATATATATATATATATATATATATATATATATATATATATATATATATATATATATATATATTTATGGGCACCCAATTTGTCAATTTAATTATTGCATTTATTTTATATTAACATTATTTTATTTTTCTTCCTCTCTCCTTGCTCCTCTCCCCTATGTATCTGCTTACTTCTCATGTCCCTCCTAATCTCCCTCATTGGACTATCGCTTTATCCGTTAATCGTTTTAACCCTTTTGGCTCTGTTCTTGACTCTTTCTTGCCTCTTGGTTTGACCTTGCTACCTGTTAGAGCTAAATCTTAATGGGAATTTACACACCCCTCTCCTCTTTCCTCATTGGTGATTTCTTGTCATAGAGGCGGTCCTTTATCTTTTCCTAGCTGATATATATATATATATATATATATATATATATATATATATATATATATATATATATATATATATATATATATATATATATATATATACCCTTATTATATTATTTTCTCTTGTAGTTATCCTTGTAGTTATCCCAAGTTATTAACATGGGAAAAGATAATAGAGAATTTAACTATGAAATGGATGGGCATTGGCTGAGCTCAGTAGAGGATGAGAAAGATCTAGGAGTAGTAATAGATAAGTCATTAAGGTTTTCTAAGCAGTGTATTGAAGCAAGAAATAGGGCAAATAGAGTGCTGGGTTTTATTAAGAGAAATGTCAGTTACAAAAGTAAGGAGGTTATTCTTAAACTCTATAACTCTTATGTTAGGCCACATCTAGAGTACTGTATACAGGCATGGTCCCCACATTTTAGACACGATATTAACCTTCTTGAGTCAGTGCAACGGAGGGCAACAAAGATTATTCCTTCCCTGAGGCACCTTGAATATGAAGATAGACTGAGGGTATTAAATATGTTCTCGTTCGAAAGGAGGTGTGTGAGAGGGGATATGATTGAGCTGTTTAAAATTTTTTCCGGGATAGATAAATTGGATGTTAGCAAGTTTTTTGAGTTAGATGATGGAAATCGGACTAGAGGTCACCACTTGAAAATTAAAAAGCAAGGGTGTAGGTTGGATTTAAGAAAATATTTTTTCACCAATAGAGTGGTAGACTTCTGGAACAAATTGCCGCAGAGGGTAGTAGGTAGTCCAAATCTAAATGTATTTAAGAGTAGGTTGGATGAGTTTATGGGAAGGGAAGGTTGTGATGGTTCCTAAGTTTTGTATATATTAATATTGTTTGTATATATCTATAGCTGCATGATTTAGTTCTTGACAAGCCTTGATTGGTGATACCCTTGTTTCTGGATGCAATCCTCTGGATGTAGTTTTCCTGGGAGTTTGGGTGCCTTGAAAAAGAGGCCGCTTGACTCGGATGACCTATGATGAGCCCTTGTGGCTTTTGTCATCCGTTATATTATATTGTGGGGGACTTTGATTTTGTCTTCCCCTGGTGATGGTGCTTTTTGTGGGTGGGTTTTGACGGAGGCGGATGACCTTTGATAGGCCCTTGTGGCTTTTGTCATCCGTGTAATTATGTTATGTTATGTTATATGTTATGTTATGTTATGTTAGAATGAACTGAATAAAGTTCGAAAGTACTTGGAAACACCTTTTCCCTTTTCCTGCGGGACATTGCATTCATTGCGAATCTTACGTGCTACTTTGTGAGTTATTCATTTCATATATATATATATATATATATATATATATATATATATATATATATATATATATATATATATATATATATATACACAATAATACTAAGAAATAAAATGTAATAAATATGTCACAAAGTTCTATTTCTTTTACTTTGGAATTGTCATTTCAAAATAAATTTTTCCCCCAACTTTTTTAGCCTTCGTTTTCTAGGAATTCATTGGTTCTCAACGCGCGGTCGATTTCAACTGCAGAGAGAAATAACGCATCAATCAAAGTCTTTTATATTACCACCATTTATAAATGAAAGGATAATAAAAACAGTGGTGCAGTTAGTTTCTTTGAATTATTATCCAAAATGCACATAGGACTGCCATATTCAAGCGTTGGGGCAAATAGAAAAAGTCTCCCAGTAAATTACTAATCACATTTTCAGTATAACGAAGAAAATGAATTTTTTAATAGCTAACTATGATTTATATTCTGACTACAAAGAGACGTCCCGAAAGAAATTTGAGCAAGTTCTTTCAGATATATACAGCTTTTAGTTGATAGCGTCGAAGAATCATATTATTTTTATGGACAGGGATGGAAGGGGTAGGGTCATAACAAAAAAATGAATCGGTCATTTTTTATGAAATTTGGCATTTGAACTAATAAGGTATAAATGAATATATATACGAAATTTGAAGCCGATATACAAGTGCTAAATTCGCATTGACGTATCACCTTAACGCTCCGTTGGTACCAAGTGAATTCTTGGAGCTAACGATTTTTTTTGTAGATAATTTTGGTAGAAGAGGAACTTTTGGTTATTTTGATGGGTTTGCCAGAAGCCATTAGAGGAAGGTTGGAATTTCCTCTCGAATTTAAAGGCAAAAGCAACAAGGCCGAATCAAGCTGACAGAGAACAAGCAAAGATCCCGCAGGCAATGGGGCCGGGAGCTCTAATTAACAGATTTTTTTTAATCCATTAGAAAAACAATAAAGGCAAGCACACACCGACGAAGAATAAAGAGGATAACGAAAGAGAGCAGTAGTTAGATATGATAAAATCTGTTTCCATGTCAATGTTATATCCCAGTGGAAATACCGATTCAGATTACAGCGAATTCCATCCATGTTGTGCGTGGCAAGTTCCTTGATAGTGGCCCGTTTCGGGTAGCCTTCACGGTATCTGTGGTATATGAAGATACTTAATTGTTCAGATCACACATTAAACTGCAGAGCCGAACTGAGAAATAAAAAGAATCTTAAATGACTATGTTCGGGAACTAATGAAGACCCCAATTTCAAATCGGATTCGATCTTCGCATAACAATAGTATATAGAAGGAGGCACAACGTTGACCTGAATGGAAAAAAAATCCAACTGGCGAATAACCCCTCCCCCTAGAGACCGCTTAACCAAGTCAAGCATTAACTTCATTAAGACGAACGGTATTTAATTCATTTTCCTTTAAAGCTATGGGGGTTTAGGAATAAAATGCGTAGAATAGTAACGGTGTGGTGGTGGAGACAAGTATTATGTAAGATAGGAAAACATACAGATATTAGGTTTTTACTTTCTTATTCGTAGCAGTTTAGCATTTTAGAAAGGTATCGAACCTCAGTGGCGAACTACGTTTCTCTTCCAAACTTCGTTTTGTCAAATTTTACGCCTTTTTATGTATTTTGTCTTTGTTTCAGGTTTTCATGAGGAAAATATTTCCCCATTTTAGGTAGATAATTTTGGTAATGAGTGAACTTTTCGTTATTTTGCTGAGTTTGCGAGAAGCCATTGGAGGAAGGATGGATTTTCCCCTCGAATTTAAAGGCAAAGGCAAAAAGGCCGAATCACGCTGAAAAAGAGCAATCAAAGATCACGCAGGCAATAGGGCCGGGAGCTGAAAATGCGGATGTTGAGGCCAGGAAGGCACACAAACTTCCAAATGTCAGTAGCAGCAAGGTTGCTCATGCTACAACTGACATTTCTTCACAGGAAAAATGATAGAGGGAGAAATATGTGGGATTAAGAAAGCATGCATTATAAAAAACAAGGCGTACGAGAATGGCAGGTATGCAAGTGCTCCAGGAGCCAGGAGTAACAAAGAAGGCGTGAGAGAGAGGCAGATATACCACTGCTCCATGAGTAACAAGAAAAGCGTGAGAGAAGAGCATATGTAAAAATGGTCCATTAGTAACGAGGAAGGTGAGAAGGAAGGGCAGGTGTGCCACTGGTCCAGGAGCCAGGAGTAACAAAGAAATCTGGAAAGAGAGGCCGATATACCACCGCTCCATGAGTAGCGAGGAAGGCATGAGAGAAGGAAAGGTGTACAAATGGTCCATGAGTAACGAAGAAGGTGAGAGGGAAGGGCAGGTGTGCCACTGCTCCAAGAGCCAGGAGTAACAAAGCAAGCGTGAGAGGAAGGAAAATATACCACCGCTCCATGACTAACGAGGAAAGCATGAGAGAAGAGCAGTTGTACAAATGGTCCATGAGTAACGAGGAAGGTGAGTGAAAAGGGCATGTATGCCACCGCTCCAAGAGCCAAGAGTAATAAAGAAAGTGTGAGAGAGAGGCAGATGTACTCGTACTACTGCTCCGTGAGTAATGAGGAAGGCGTGAGAGACGGGCAGGTGTACAAATGGTCCATGAGTAACGAAGAAGGTGAGAAGGAAGGGCAGGTATGCCACTGGTACAGGAGCCTGGAATAACAAAGAAAGCGTGAGAGAGAGGCAAATATACCACTGCTCCAGGAGCAAAGAGAAACAAAGAAAGCGTGAGAGAGAGGAAAATATACCACCGCTCCATGAGTAACGAGGAAGGCGTGAGAGAAGGGCAGGTGTACAAATGGTCCATGAGTAACGAAGAAGGTGAGAGGCAAGGGCAGGTATGCCACTGGTCCAAGAGCCAGGAGGAATAAAGAAAACGTGAGAGAGAGGCAAATATACCACCGCTTCATGAGCAACGAAGAAGGCGCGAGAGAAGGGAAGGTGTACAAATGGTCCATGAGTAACGAAGAAGGTGAGAGCGAAGGGCACGTATGCCACTGGTCCAGGAGCAAGGAGACAGGAGTAACAAATAAAGCTTGAAAGAGGCAGATGTATCACCGCTCAAAGCCTACGAAGAAGGCGTGAGAGAGAGGCACCTGTATCACTGCTCCATGAGTAACGAGGGTGTGAGGGAAGGGCAGGTGTGCCAATGGTCCAGGAGTCTGGAATGACAATTAAGGCGTGAGAGAGAGCCAGATGTGCCAAAGCTCCATGAGAAAGGAGGAAGGCGTGACAGAAGAGCGCGGTTGTGCCACTGCTCCAGGAGCCAGGAGTAAGAAAGATGGAGTTATAGAGACGCAGATGTACCACCGCTCTTTGAGTAACAATAAAAGCGTGAGAGAGAGGCAGATGTACTAGCGATCTTTGAGTAACGAGGAAAGCGTGAGAGATAGGCAGATGCACCACTCCTCCATGAGTAACGATGAAGGCCTGAGATAGAGGAAGATGTACCGCTGCTCCATAACTAAGTAGGAAGGCGTGAGAGCAGTGCATGCGTGTCACTGGTCCAGGACCCTGGAGCGACAAAGAAGGCGTTAATAGCTCAAAATATTGGCCAGACGCGATGTTTGGGCTGACTTTCCGACACCCTTCCTTCTTATTTGAGCTCTCGCTAAGTCCTCTCTCCCGCGTCTTCTTGCTGTTGTTTCACTTTCTGCCTCTTCATTGAACAAGGCGGGAAATTTGCCTCAAAAGCGGGTTAGTAACTGCAAAATTAAAGGGAAATATGGAACCTGAATTTGAAGTTTTCCTCCTAAACCATGGTGATGTTGAAAAGATGGTATCGATGGAAATCTGGAATGTTAGCCTAGGTTTTGGTAAAAGGAGTTCAAATTGCAGTGGATTAGAGTTGTCAGTTGATGTACGGTTGGGGGTGGGGTACTCCAGTGTAATTCGTAAAAGGTGACTAAGCACGGTAATGGAGACTGTTCAGGGAAGCCGTGCAACAAAAAGGTTTTCCTGTGATAACATTAAACAATGAGGTTTGGTTAATGGGCAGGGCTGTCGAGGACCGTGTCCAGTCATGGAGTTAATGGCATCGATACGGGCCAACCACACTTTGTAGGAAAACGGTTAAACATGATGTTATATTAGTCATTATTTGAAATGGTTTGCAATAATTTGAATATATTGAATTGCCTTTTTAAATGCAATTTTCTAAAGGTTGGCAAAATAAGCGTAAGATTGGCAAGAGCTATCCATCTATTCATTACGCTTATAAGAGAAAAAAATAATGTGGAAAATATAAGAATTTAAACCCCATTGTCGTATAACATTTGAGGGAGAACAAAAATTTGCATAAATATTGAATGATAAATGGAAGGATGGAGGAAGGTGGTATAAGATAAGAGGAAAAGAGAGAAGAAGAGGTAAAAGAGAGAAGGAGAGAAATGAAAAGTGATAAAGATATATAAAGAGAGACAGAAAGAAAGAACGACAGAGAAAGAGAAAGAGAGAGGGGACTTCTAAGTGTCCAGAAACCCTCAAAGCTCTGAATAGCCACTCAATGACGTTTCACAAAGGAGAATCTTATTTCAATTTATTCCATTTTTAATCTACTAATAATCTATTCACCGTTACTAAAATTTTGCGATTTTAGCAGGGGTCAAAGGACAAAAGAACCACTCTGAGGTTTTACCTAATACAATTTGGTCATAAAGCATTCATATATTTTACAATATATGTATATCCTAACACACATTATGAGAGAGTTAAAAAGAAAAAGAGCGAAAGATTATTAGTACAATCTTTCTTTAGAACAAACAAGGCTGGGCGCGACGAACTAAGTTGTGAGTTGCGGAGGCGAATTGATTGAGGTACTCGTATGTCCGAACGAGGACTTGTATGGCTTTCCTCGATCCCAACACTCGCACTTTGCTCTCCCGGCCACAACCATATGAGGAGAATATGCGTCTTATATCTTATACATTTTTTCATTTGCTCTATCATCTCCACTTTCTTTAGAAAACTATCTCCTTAAGAAGTTTTGGCGCGATACGTCCTCGTTGGTCTTTTGCCTTAAATTTGAGAGAAAAAATATGTCGTTCCGAGTAAGGCGCGCGAGATCGCTTGTCTTCAGAATGAGAGAGGATGGAGAGTCAGTTCACAGATTAAAGATCCTAGCACTAAAGCGCACAAAAAAAATCGCCACTCTAAGTGGTTCTGACTCGACCCCACCCTGTGGATATACGGTTGCGATTTAAGTCTTTAATTTTCTGATTATAAGACGAGAAGAGACCCATTAACAAACAGAGCTTCTCCTTCAGCTACCATGTCAACATGTAAAAAAACTAAAGTCCTTTACTCAGTATCAACTTTTAAATGAGAAAATGAGACGCTGTTTTTAGGAAATCTTTACTCGGTACTTTGTCTCGGATGTGACTGTCTTTCTTCTTAAGTCCAAGAAAAGCCTTATAGATTTCAAGTTCCTAATCTTCCCAGTGAACCGCCGAGACCTCGACTTTTCCCTCTGACGAGGAAAAAGTCCTGGGGCTCCGAAGCTCCAAAACAGGATATAAGACCCATATAAACAACCGAATCTACCTAGCCAAAAGAGCGCTCAGGAAGATATACAGGTTCCGAAATCTCAGCACGCACAACAAGAAAAAGCTATATACTGCAGTGGTGCGCTCAAGCTTAGTGTACCGTGCAGTACTAACACAAGCGGCGAGCCGAACCTCTCTCAAAACAATGCAGAGAGTTCAGAACAAATCTACAGTGCTGATAGCTGGCGCACGCAGGATGGACCGAATTCGGAAAACAGAACTGCATGCAAGAGCAGGTCTGAAGCCGCTGAATAAGGAACGCCAAAAGTTAGGGAGAAAAACATGGCAAAAGATAGAAGAAGAAATACTACGGGCGATGGTATATAACATCAACATCCACCAGAACCGAAGACATATCGTGTCCAGGTGGGCGCTCTACCCCAGCAGAAAACACTGCACCCTGGAAGATGCCGAGGCAATATACACCTAAAGATATAAGAAAATATTACCAAAATTGATAACCCGACTATAGACTGAAAAAATCACAGACAACAAAAATTTAAAAAAGGCGAAAGCCCAACAACACCAAGAAAAAAAAAAAGGAGGCAAAGTGCCCAACACTTAGGAGAGAAATAATAATAATCGAAAACCTACTCATAATTAAGACGAACAAGAAAATAATAAAAATAATAAAAATATGCAAAAAGCTCAATTAAAATAGGAATAAAAATAAACACAGAAAAACAAAAGAAGCGAAGTGCCCAATAAAGTGAAAAAAGAAAAACAACAAAATTACACACAAAAAAGAGAACCAAGGAAACGACACAAAGTAAACAATAAAAGGAGAAAAAATTGCACAAATAAAATAAAGTCTAAGAAATGTAAAGATAAAATAAAAGAGGCAAAATGCCCAAGAAATAAAGAAAGAAATTTATTAAAAGAATACATAGGCAAAAAGGTAGTTAACAAGTTAACATGAAACATAATTGAAAGGCTCGAAGGCCACGACGCAGGAAATAACTTACTTTTTTATTTAAGAGCCTATTTGGCGACTACCCACTTGGGCACAAGTCACCGCACTAACGACAGCCTAGCACTAGGCTACTTTAAAATAAGGATGAAAATAAATAACTACAGCAATAATAAGGGAAAATCGTAATAAGGAGAAAGCAGGCTCCTGCGTCGGGGGGAGGTCCCCCCGACACAGGAACGTGCGACCTACAAAGAAACCAACAAAAAATACTAGTTAAATAAAAGGAGAAGGTCGGCCTCCCCCCAAAAGTCTAAAGTTCACCAGTCAATGTGCACACACTCGTCTCGAGTACAAGGGACATGCGGTAGCGACCCCGCCAATCTCGGTACCGGGACAGTTAACGTGCGCGAAGATCATCCAGACTGGGACATTCGGCAAGAATGTGCAGAACAGTCTTGGGGGCGACGCAGTCGTCAAAATAGGGCGCAGGCAAGCGATCCATTAAATGGCGATGCGTCACACGAGTGTGGCCGATTCGGAGACGACAGAAAGCGACCTGAAGCCGTCGCGGCATTGGGGGATAGGTTCAGGGGAATAGACGCGGCGCAATGGCACGCAACTTCAAGTTCCCCTGGACCGTCTCCCATCTACTTTGCCAAGCAGTCAGAAGGGCTTCGCGTATTCCTGCCATGTAGTCTGTGTGTGGAAGACTGAAAGGCTGGTCCGGTCGCCCGGTCCTCGCAAACTCTTTGGCGCCCTCGTCGGCGCGCTCATTCCACGCATTTCCTACATGTCCAGGAACCCAGCAGAAGATAATCTCGACATCCACCCGGCTCACTAAAACCGTGGCAACACGGATATCGCGAACGAAAGAGGGTGGAGATTCCAATGCCCCAAGAGCACCCAGGGCGATATGTAAGTTGCTATAAATCACGATCCGGTATCCGAACCGGGCATGTCGCGTAATCTCCCGTACCAAGTGGTTTATTGACACCAACTGAGCCGTGAAGACAGAGGCAGCACCAGGCAGAGCCCCGCTGACTTCAAACAGAGAGGATACGGCGTAGAAACCGACGCCCTCTTCGGACTTGGAGCCATCCGTATACACTGGCACGGTTCCAGCGTGACACGAAATATGCTCCAAAAAGGCCGAACGCAATACTCCCGGCGCTGAACAAGCTTTGGGAGCAGAGGCGTAGCGACAAATAGCCAACGGTGGTACCCTCAAGGGTGGCGTTCTCGGCAGAATCAGGGGCGCCACCGGCCCGAGAGCTATATCTAGCTCTCGAAGGAGTTTCCTAACCATAAACTCAAAGGGCTTAGGGTATGACTTGCGTCTTTCGGCGGCATATGTACCGTCGAGATCAGCTGTGGATGCATTGAGAGCCTTTGGCAAAGAAAGGAGACGCTACGTACAGGCGAGTAATGCACTGTGCACGGCGCATAAATAATGGCATCTCTCAAGCATCGAAAAGCAGGCTCTCAATAGGGAAAGTGAAGAAGGCACCGGTCGCCAGGCGAAGGCCGGTCTGATGGATCGAGTCCACCTTCTGCAATACATGCTCGGGTGCGTATGCATAAAACTCACTTCCGTAGTCGAGCTTTGAACGAACAAAGGATCGATAAAAAAGTAAGGCAGTAGCCCTATCAGCGCCCAAAGCGCTGAACGTCACGGAACGGAGAATATCCATGGCGCGGGTACAAGAGACCCTAAGGCTGCAAATATGAGCCTCCCAGATGATGTGTCGGTCAAATACAAGACCAAGGAAGGGGTGCGATTCAACCACTTCCAGGCGTACCCCATAAAGAAACAAATCTGGGTAGGGGTGGAGCCGTGGAAGGCGTCAGAAGTGCACCACCTTAGTCTTGGCCAAATAAAACCAAAACCTGAGCGCCTCGGCATAGCGAGAGACGCGGTTCAATGCCTGTTGGAGTCGATGCTTCAGAGTTGGCATCTGGGCCGCGCCAAAAGAGATCGATTTTTTTTTTTTTTTTTAATTAAGCGGCTATCTGGCAACTGCCGACTTAGGCATTAGTCGCCGTAAACAAACAGCCTATTTCTAGGCTACTTTAAAAATTAAACAGGAAACAATAAAACGAAATAACAATAAAAAAGCAATAACAAAAACAATAACAAAAACAACAACAACAATTAAACTGTGTTAAATGAAAGGGAGAAGGCCAGCCTCCCCCAAAAAGTCAATAAGTCCACTAGTCATGGTGCACGCACTCGTCCCGAGTACAAGGGACAGGCGGTAGCGACCCTGCCCATCCCGGTACCGGGACAGGTATCGTGCGCGAAGATCACCCAGACTGGGACATTCGACAAGAATGTGCCGAACAGTCTGGGGGACGACGTAGTCGTTGCAATAGGGCGCAGGCGAGCGCTCCATCAAGTAGCGATGCGTCACACGAGTGTGTCCGATTCGAAGACGACAGAAAGCAACCTGAAGCCGCCGCGGCATTGGGGGATAGGTCCATGGGAACAGTCGCGGCGCAATGGCACGCAACTTTAAGTTCCCCTCGACCGTCTCCCATCTTCTTTGCCAAGCAGTCCGAAGAGCTGCCCGTATTCCTGCCATGTAGTCAGTGTGAGGAAGAGCGAAACGCTGGTCCGGTCGCAGAGTCCTCGCGGACTCTTTGGCGCCCTCATTCCCCGCAATTCCTACATGTCCAGGAACCCAGCAGAAGATAACCTCGACATCTGCCCGGCTCGCCAAAACCGTGGCGTCACGGATTTCGCGAACCATGGGATGCGGAGATTCCAATGCCCCGAGAGCATTCAGGGCGCTTTGTGAGTCGCTATAGATCACAATCCGGTCTCCGAACCGGGCACGTCGCGTAATCTCCCGTACCGAGTGCCAAAAGAGATCGAAAGGTCGTCCACGTAGAGCGTAGCAAGAACATCTTCTGGCAGCACCGAGTTAATTCCGTTGATGCTGAAGACAAAGAGTGTAACGCTGAGGACACTTCCCTGCGAGACACCCTCTTCCTGCTCCATTAGGCCGGAGAGGGCTCCCCCCACCAGTACGCGGAATCGTCGATCTCGCAAAAATTCAGATATAAAAACGGGAAGGCGTCCCCTCGCTCCCATCGTGTGGAGGGTCTCCATGATACGGTATCACCATGCGGTATCATAATCCTTCTCCATATGGAAACACACGGCCGCGAAGTGCTGTCTAAGAAGGAAGGCCTCACAGACAAGATATTCGATTCAGAGAAGAGCATCCGATGTGGAATGGAACTTGCGGAAGCCGCACTACGTAGAACACAAATGGCCTCGGCTGTCCAGAAAAGAGGCTAATCTAATATTTACCAATTTCTCCATCAACTTGCACACGCAGTAGGTTAGAGAAATTGGGCAGAAACCGGACGTTGTAGAATGATCTCTCCCCGGTTTGCAAAAAGCTAGCACAGTAGCGATTCGACAGGAATCTGGGAGGAGACCCTCCACACAGATCCTGTTGAACAAATCTAACAGAAAGGCCATGTCTCGCTCACCCAGGTGTCGAAGTATGGCGTACGGGACATCGTCCGGACTATGGGCGGTTTCAGCGCACGACGCAAAAGCGGAACGCAACTCACTCAGACTAAACCTGTCGTTGAAGGGTTCTCCGCCTCTGGAGGTAAAGTCCAGCCGGCGGCCTTCCGCGACATCACGACGTGCATTTAATGCTGGCGGAGCAGCATCCCGGCTAAAGAATGCGGAGAAGGCGGGCGAGTCGGATTCCGCCCCTGACGCGGGGTCCTTAGATTGCGGTCCCATTCTCCTGGAGAACGGGAGGGGGATCCTGCGAGAACTTTCCCCGAATCCTTTTGCCTCGCTTCCACACCTCTGCCAGAGGGGTCTCCCTGTTAAGTGAAGACACGTATGCCCGCCAAGAAGAGCACAGGCGTGCTTCGAAATATACCTAAACCTAGCCCTAGCCCGACGAAATTCACCGATAGTGAAATCGTTCGGGCGGCGCTTATAGCGCATGTAGGCATAACGCTTGTATTTAAGGGCCGTCTCACACTCGGCCAACGACCACGGGAGTGGTCAGCGTACACAACCGCCAGACGTTCTGGGAATAGTAGTCAGGCCCGCAGCGATGAGTTGCCGGAGAAGAACTCAACAGCCTCATTTACCGATCTAAACTCCTCGACTGAGATAGAGAATTCAGTCATTTCCTGAAATGCAGGCCACCGCGCCCGCGCCAAGCACCAACGAGGTAGACTCTCAGGCGGCAGTTGCCCTGAAAATAATATTTGAATGGAAAAGTGATCACTACCATGGAGGTCATCGACCACCCCCCAATCAAAATTAGGCTGTGCATCCGAAGAGCACAAAGATAAATCAAGGCAAGATAATGAAGCGGTTTTCGGGCAGTGATGCGTAAACTCATCCACATTTAGGAAATCTATATCAAGCTCTTAGATCAGATCGGCAAGAACTTGTCCCCTGGGATTTATTGAGTAGTCTGCCCAGAGAGGATATCTGCCATTCAGATTTCCAAGCAAGAGAAAGGGCCTCGGCAACCATGCCACGACGCGGCAAAATCCCCCCACGTCGAAGTCAGTTGACGGTGGATTGTACGCAGAAATAACAGTATACCTCCTATCCAGGTGAAGCTGCACAGCCACTGCCTGAAAGGAGGTATCTAAAATGAAAAAAGAAGAACGGAGACATCAGGCCGGGTGTAAACCGCGCATCCCATAGCCCGGCCCCCATACCGTGGTGGTGGGGTGGCAAAACCCTTATATCCCGGGAGGGTAGGCAGGGGGCACGCACCTAGCATGGTCTCCTGCAGAAAAATAGCTAACAGGGATCGGGACGAGACGAGCCTCCGCAGCTCCTCCCAGTTGGCCCACAGACCGCGGCAATTCCATTGAAGGAATATGAACTCCAGGCCTAGCTCGCAGGAGACTCAGGGTCCCTCTTCGAACAGAAGAACCTCACGTGAATGGCCGTACGCTTCCCGGATGCACAACCTCAGGCGTTGTTGGCCAGACAATGCGCTGAAGGCGCTGTCGTCTTCAATGACATATTGGGGGAGGTTGGGCTCGCCATGCGAGTCTTTTCCTCCCTCCGCATCGAAACCTTAGGCGGGCGTTGCAACTTCGGAGGCGAGGGGCCCCTCTTTTCGAGGATCCACCGTCTCCGAGCCACCCAGCCAACCACTAGGCGTGGGCAAAGGAGCCGAAGCTCCTTTGTTGCTGTCAACCTTTCGGGGAACAGCTTTAGAAACCTCAGAAGATGGCCTGGCGACCAACTTCAGGGGTCTAACGACTGGGTGGAGACGCGTGGCCGTTTTTCCGTAACTGGGGAAAAGGGGGCTGGTTTTAGCCGGGTCTGGGTGTGAACCCTTTGTGCCACCAGCTGTATCAGGGAAGCGCCCGTGTTGAGTTGAACCCGCAGAAGGGCTCCGAATGCGCGCGGAAACAACCGTGGTCATTGGTCTGGATGGGCCAGGGGCAGAGGGTATATTTCTTAGCATTGAGGCGTAAGACGTCTCATGCAGAGTCGAGCGCGCCAGGACCAAGTCTTTCGCCTCGCGGAATGAGAGTCGATCCTGGGCCTGAACGGCCAGGATTTCTTCTTCAAGGAGATATGCACCACATTGCTTCGAAAAAGCGGGTTGCGGCTCTCCGCAATTGACACACTTGCCACACACAATTTGGACTTATCGTATGCGTCCTTGTAGCAATTTACACAGACTTCGGGTTACCCCAATTTTGCACGTCTACATGAGTGATTCGTATGGCCGAAGCGGTGACAGTAATAGCACCTCCGCGGCAGTGGCACGAATGCCTTCACTCGGTAGTGGTACCAACCAGCACGCACCGACTCAGGGAGATTGTCACAGTCGAACGTGACGAAGAGTGTAGGGTTGGGTTTCGAGGCTCTTCTCTGATTTCTCATCACACGCTCGATCTTGACCGCCCCGTGGTCGGCCAGCTCTAGAGAGATATCTTCTATGGAGTAGTCCACGAGTTCCCTCGCATAAACTAATCCCTTTACAAAATTTATGGTAGAGTGCGGCGTCATAATCACCGGGGTGTCATCAATTATCCGAAGAGCACTTATCTTGGCCGCCTCGGAGGAATCCGCCGCATTCGCAGGAAGGCTCCTATCCGGAAACGGATCACCTTCAGCTCTCTACCAATTATACCAGCTAAAGCTCTCCTCTGATTGATCATGTTGCCCTTGGCTAACATGCTGACATCAGTGGAGCGAATAACTAAGAAGCGTTTGAAGCCAGCGAGCTCGAAAACGCTAGGTAATCTCTGAATGAGGGGCCCCGACGTAATCGAGGCTCCGCTCTGCGCACTTTTGGTCTTATTTTGGGGTTCCCCGCCCAGGCGAGCACCGTGGCCGGACGTGCCGATCTTGGCTTGGTCGCGTTCAAGGATGGTAACGGCCTCGTCCGTCCCCGCGGTCATAGTGTAGGAAGAAGAGCCCCGAGTCTTTTTTGCCTTTTTTTATTAGATCTTTTCTTTTTAAGAGAGGAGGGCGGGGAATGGATCCGATTCTCCCCTCCCCCAGCAGGAGCCGCCAGGCCAGATGGGCCGGCCTCTGCAAGGTCTTTCACTGAGATAGTGAAGGTCTCAGCAGTCGTGGGGGCACAGGCCGGAGAAGGAGATACCTCTCCTCCTTGTGCTGTCTTAGCAGCCCGACTATTCTGACGAGGATCCCGCAGAGGACCAGACTCGGGCTCGGGGTTTGGTGCCGAGTCCGAATCTGCCCCCATGGAAGGCGCAACCTTCTGAAGCTGGGCTGCGTCATGAAGCATGTCTATCTCAGGTGTGGCCTCAGGTCATGTCAGTCTCGTCCATGTTCTTTTGGGGGGCATAGGCCTTCACCCCCGCTAGATTGAATATTTCGGCCAGCAGGTCTTTAGAGGCAAGTGGCTGATGGGTCCTTTCTACCCTCTCCCCCTTAAGGGGGTTTGCTCTACAGAGCCGCTTCAACGGGGAACGGCCGGTTATGGGCTGCCTGCTGGCTTTCCTGGCAGTCCCCTGTGAAAGCAAAGGCGGGACTGCCAGATTTGAGCTGGAGACACCAAAGAAGGGGGTTAAGGAAAGCACCCTGCACCCGTAGGCACTGGAGAGGAGTAAGCCAACTCTCCGGCTGAAGAAACCACAGGAAGGGAACATCCTTTTTTCCTGTGGAGCTACCTGAGGGCGGCTCCGTCGTTCTTAAAGGGAAAATGGGGAGAGATTTTATTTTTTTGTAAGTTATCATCATTAGTCATGGTGACCCTTTTTTTACGGGATGCAAACGCTAATCGCTCCCCGCAGTGGCCCGCTCTGCGAAGGGTGAGTACAGGCCTGGAAGAGCCAATTGCCGCCAATTTGGACCACTGCTACCGCCTGGTGGCCTTGCAGTCGCTCAACATGGCGCCTTCACCTTGGACACGGCGTAAAATCTAGTCTTTGAAAATAGAAAGGAAGAGGAGGCGAGGAAGATGTGGGTGGGGATAAAGCAGGTTATTTAAAAACCCACCATCCCAAAATGGAGCTCAGGGGTGAGGGATCATTGTCCCCTCCCCCTTCAACCTCGATCCGGGATAGTTGGCTGAGAAGAAGGTCAGCATCTACCCTGTGAAATTAGTGGCTGACCAGAGAAAATTGTGGGAGAGGATGGAGGAAAAAGCGAGGAAACAGAGGGAAAACACAAGTGTTCTGAAGGAAGGAGAAGAGGATAAGCTTGGGTCGAACGGGGTGCTAGTCCTGTCAGCACGTCAGCCAGGATGGCAAATCGCCGCGCCCTGTAAGCAGGAAATATATATATATATATATATATATATATATATATATATATATATATATATATATATATATATATATATATATATATATATATATATATATGAATTCAAACGTGAGTTTACATATAAGGCAAACTCAATGAAAATAAAACTTCTAGATCGGTAAGACGATCAGATCAACCCAGCCCCAATGGACTCTACTGGTTGCAATGAAGGTAAAGCAAATTGAGGTTAAATAAAAAAAGGAGAATTCAAGAAATGCCTATTCACCAGGGCAAAGAAACAAAACTCTTCACCCCTTTCAAACCTACTGCTTATTTCTCAACTTGTTCATCATCATCTTCATCATCATTTGCCCTCAATGGCCTTGGGCAGAAGATGGAAGCCAGTTACTTTGTCTCATTATCCCAAACAAAACATCCATCAATAATCAATAATGATTGTTGAATCTTTGGTTATTCATGCATTCTTAGTTTAATGCAATAGCAGATACCCCCCCCCCCCTTTTCTTTTATATTTTAACTAATTCTTTCTTATTTTACAGATTTCTGTTAGAAAAACATTATTTTTTCCCCATTAAAAAAATCCTTATAATAATTTAAAACATTTTTAGCCCTTTATGGCACATTTACGTTCACTTATATTGAGGCTTGAAGTACCTGCTTTCAGATCTTTAGGAAAATTTGTATTTACACCTTATTTATTTCCAAATAGTCGCTTTTATCCATCGCATTAGCAGCTTTCTATAATATTCGCGGCTCTTCTTTCACATCTACATTTCCACTACACCAAGCTACATTCTTTTCCTCATTGTCCGATTTTTTCCTTTATTTCACACCATATCTTCGGGGTTTTCAGCAAATATCCATTTATTTTCAATCATAGAATTTAAATATTTTTTAGTATATAAAGTAAATGAGGAACTAAATAGAACCAATTATAAATAAATACCGGTAATTGTAAGTATTTACCAGTCTGGTAAATGCGACAATCTTTATCCATTTATTCAAATTAACATAATTTTTCATAGTTGCTAATCTCGATGTAAAAGTGATAAATTTAACTCGGGGATTCTCGAACTTAGCTAAAGTTAGAAAGGTTGGTAACTGTTAAACTACAAGGAAATTCATTAATTTAGTGAATTTATCATTTATACCAATTAAGTATGGTAACTTTAAAATATTAACGAATAAGAAGAACAATTTGCCAGTCACTTCCGAAACCTGTCTCATAAGTAAAAAAAATATATAATTATGTATTGTTTTATACAAAAAATTAGGTAAATTGAAACATAGAAGAGTAGCCTCCAATCCCCGTTCGATCCTTGTGCCCTCAAGAGAAACTGGTGCTGTCTCTCGGGTCATCTTTTGCACCTCTTTTTAAATCTATCCTTTTCGCGCCTGTTTAGATCCAGGAAATGGTAAAGGAGGGCATTAAACCTCTGCAAAAATCTTCCTATTCACTTGAAAATTTGATAGCGAATTAAAATATTTATCATATATAGCAAACAGACTGTGGTAATTATGCACAAATCAGTGACTGAATTATAAAAGTGAGATTAAATTTATGAGTTTGTTTCTTTGTTCTTTTTGCAAAATTGACTTTGAGGAAAAAGTGAATTTTAAAGAATGAAGTTCTGAAATTCGATTAAACCATACTTTTTAGTATTACCAATAATAATTATAAAATTCATATATAAAATAATGAAGGCTAGAACAGAATTTTCAGGACCTAATGTTCGGTTCTTAACTGAAACTAGTTCATTGCAATACTTCCTCGTGTGAGGGGACAGATCAAAGCAGTAACACATCCTTAAATAACAGAAGGAGTGCAATTATTCGAACTCGTATGTCATTTCGGAAAGTTATTTCACATTTTCACCTTCCAAACACGGGCGGTTTGTAAGTAAATGAGGCAGGCCTGTTCTGACGTCTCCGAGCATTCGAGTAAGGTAAGCGTAGGTGATAAAAAGCCTTAAAGCCTTTTATCTTAATTTCGCTCAAGGCACATTTGCATCCGCACACCAAAGGACCATTTGAGTACGCTGATGTTTTTGTTTTGTTTTGTTTGTTGCCACAAAACGTGAGTAATTCAAAGAGAGGAAGAAATTTAGTGGCTTCATTCAACCTAGGGTTGATTCTTTGATTTATATACTAGCATGTTTCGGTGAATGTGATTAATAAGTCTTATTTCAATTCTGTATTGAAATAAGGATAAATTTTAACAACATCCCTACATATTATTCCAGACATTAAAATGTATTTTTCTTACGTTTTTATGTGTCATAAACACGAATGTGATTTTCAGTACCGCCGCAAGTCACTTTTGTTCTGGATAAAAGGTTTGCTTTATTTAAAATTAATTTAATTTAGTCCCTTTGCGCCGAGCGCGCATATTTTTCTAATGAACAGTGGAGCATCTAACAACATCTGTGCAACCGCTTTGAATTCGAACTCTAACGTGTTTATATTCGAAAAGGGGGGGGGGGGATTCGGCCCCAATATCCTCCGTTAATAGTTGGAGATTTCACCGCCACACTCCTCGCTATTTCTAATAAACTCGTAGGCTCGAATTCAAATGTGGTTGCCAGACGTTCGAGGGTACTTTTGCGTACGTTGATGCCCAAGCTGGTGTTGAAGAGGGCATCTCTGAGGCGTCGGAGGTTTTGGGGTATACCCAAGGATAACACGTCGTCCAAGTATGTTTATGCGGTACACATGTAATCCCGAGCGAAGACAGTCATGATGGCGGCCATGCACATTTGCATAATGAATGGGGATCCAGAATAAACCATCGACAAACGGGTAAAACGATAGGTGGAGTTACCACACTTCACCTCGAACTAGCGCCGGGCATTAGGGTGAAGGAGGATATGATAAAACTCATTACGCCGGTCAATTTTGATGGCGTAGGATTCTGGGCTCGCCTCGCGAAGGACCTTGCCCAGGGAGGGCAGGTGGAAAGACGGGGCCTTGTACCGACCAGAGGCGGTGCTTGGGGACATATCGTAGACAACTCGATCTTCTTCCTTGTTGCACGGGACCAAGAAAAGACGATGGGCGCAAATAATCTCGGATGAGGGCTCGAGGACCTGGGAGCAGACGAGTGCATTGATGGGCTCTACCAGAGCTGGGGCGGTTTTCTCAATGTTCCGGTAACCCTCCAGGAAGACACGCACTCCCTTGCCTGCAGAAGCCTTGGCGATGTTAAAAGGCAACGGGAGGCCAGTACAGACTCTACCAGGAATAAAATCACACACTCACCCCTGGCCGGGCGGGCCAACGGATCGAGCACCGAAATTTGCTCGTCATCTTTATCGTCCCCCTCCGAGTCTTCCCGAGACTTGATCTGAGGAGCCGGCGGCGCCACCTGAGGAGGGGCCTCCGGCGGCCGAGGAGGCTCGAGCTCGGGAACGAATGGCGGTGGAGGGCCGTACTCACCGATAGCCTCGACGGCCGCCCACAGGCCGGGACCTTGGAAAGGAAAGGCTCGAGGTCCTCCTCTTCGTCATGGGGTGGCTCCACTAGGTTAAGAGCTTCCACCGCAGCGGCGAGTCCAGGATCCCATACCAACAGGCGTTCCTATTCCGTAAGCTCGAAGTCCGAAAGATCTTTCCAGTCCTCGTCGATGGGCAGAGCATGTGAGGGGAAAACTAGGGGAGGGGGGTGAGGATCAGCAGTGATCATCAACGGCTCCACCGGTGGTCCGAACCACTTGTCAGAATCCACGATACTGCGGTCGTCATCTGCCCCGACCTCTACGTCGATACCGAATGGGTCCTGTGGAGATAGAATGGAAATACAAGGGGGGAGGGGGAAGGGGGAAGGGGGGGAAGGTCAGGTCCAAACAGGACCTTCCCAATGGCCCAGCATTCCTCTTCCCAATCACTCTTTCTTTCTCGTTCGAGAACGGGGACCTCTTCGCCTACCTCTCCTACCTCCGAGTCCTGGTACTGGCGGTCGGGAAGCATTTATGACGTAGGTCGAGGAATACTGGGACAAGGAGGGCAGTCCTGTTGTAGATCACCGGATCAATTTCAATCCCTGCGACCTGTGAGGATTGAAGCCGGGTGTCCTCCAAGGCCAGTTTACCATGCCTTGTATATAATAATACAAGCGAAGGCGGGTGTTTAGGCGGGCCTCCTCTTCCGAAAGGAGGTGTTCACGGAGGAGATGGCGCAGAATCCGCAACAGCTGAATTTCCTCGACGTCCCTTGTCCGTAAGAGGCTCGTGGAGCAACTTAGAAATTCAAGAGAGTTTTGAAAAAAAGAAAAGTGGATAAAAAAATGGGCGAAGTACCGAATTTCATTACTTGGCGATCACCTGTATGGGATCATATTTTAGGTACGCCTCAAAGAATCCATTGTTTTTTTGAGGTGCGCTCTGGCCAATCGGATTAAATTATTAATTTTAAATAAAGCAAACCTTTTATTTAAAATTCCGTTTCCTCCTTCCTGCGGTGAAGTTGGATTTATATATATACGCTCTGAAGATCTCATAAGTACATAATGCAAGAATTAAGCTTAGCAATAGTATAAAAATTAAAGATAATATAAAATACGTCTTCTTGAAGAGACAAGAATTTTCAAAGTTAATTTTAAGCTATATAATAACTAAGCTGATATGCTTTATTAAATACTTATTAATATTAATAATGACTTTGTAATATTAAAAAGTATTAATTAATTGAATTTTATAACTATAGTCCTTAAAATTAAAGCAATTATGATCGGGAAATATTTAAGAAAATTATAATGATAATAAACATCGACGTTCGAACCATGTGTCATTAATGCATATTGATTCCAGGGCCAAATTGAACTGAATCTTGCTTTCCTCGCTAAAAAATCTATATATTACATATATTGGTCTATAACACACTCCGTTTCCTAGCAAACTAGTTAATATTTTAAAAATACTGCTGCCCTAAGTTGAATTTAAGGTTCCAAATATAAATCTCAACAGTATTAAAAGTTTCTTTGAATTAAAAGACTCCATTCCTATGCTGCTTCATTCCTCTTCGTCTACAAATTAACGTGTCAGAGCTGCAAAGTTCATCACGCCGGCCAATAAGCTTTTATTTCGGCACATGATCCATAAGAATTTGAGATTTCTTTCCACACAGAAATAAAAGTCTCCAGGCCAAAACACTACTCTACCGCCACCCATTTTAATACTTTTAATTGCCCATTCTGACTTTAGGAAAGATATATTTCCTTCTTTTAATTTATTCATATCTCTTAAACTAGTAAAATTTCTTTACAATAAAGTTTTACACCCTTCCGTTAACGAATCGATCTCATCCATCATCCATTCCCTTCAATGTTTCTTGAAACTGTCATGATTCTTTGTCCCCCATTCGACTTTCTGTCAGTTACATCAGTGACACAAGTGCAGGTTTTTACTTTTTTTCTAATTATTCATTTAATTTCTCTCGTTTGGAATATATTTAGAGGGTTTACATATGGCTGATATCCTTTCATTTTTTTAGAATTAAAGAATACAATAGAGAAATGAAAGCTCTGAATTTTAAATTCACGTGTCTAGGTCTTAATGTTTAAATTTTGCTTCATATATATATATATATATATATATATATATATATATATATATATATATATATACAGTACTGGAAAAAATGTGTAGTCGCAGACTACATTTTATTCCAATTTCATAATGACCCTATGTATATCCTCTGCATATAGTTGGAATATTGTGTAAGCGTTTCTGGAAAATCTGGCATCTGTTCTTGACTCATTGACGTCAGACATTTTACGCTCAGTTGTCTTGGTGACTTCAGCCTGGTAGTTTCTGTATACACACTCTTCCGTGTTTTTGTTTTTTTTTGACATATTCAGAGGTCTATTGTACTATTTTGAATGTTTGGGGAAAATGTTCGAGTTTGTAGACGTTCGGTTCAAGAAATATAAAAAGAGTAGTGCAGAGACCATTCCTACTCATGGGATAAAGACTGGTCGCCCTCGTAAAGTTACTGAAAGTACAGTAAATCTAATACATCAGCAGGTTGAGAGAAGCCCCAGGCTTTCATCAAAGCAAATTAAAGAGAATAATCAACAATTATTGGTTAATGTAACTACACGAACTGTGCACAATGTCCTTGGTAAAGATTTAAGCTATCGGCGTTGGGTGGCAACATGAAAACAAATCGCCTACAATTCGCTAAGAAATGCTTGGAAGCCTTTAATGATAGTGATTGGAAAGATGTTTTATGGACGGATGAAGCGTCATTTCATGTAAGTGCAGACACGCAAGGGCATGTGTACAGACCCAGGAGTCCTGACCCTCTTACTCCTAAATACGTCGATTTGACTGTGAAATCACCCCAGAAAGTGATGGTCTGTGGGCGTTTTAGTTATCATGGCATTGGCAAACTCATTTTCCTACCTGCTAATGTGACTATGAATGCAGTCAGATATTTTGAATTAATAGCTTAACATGATGAAGAGTGTATGGACATGTGCAAAGCAAAACACTTTGAGCAAGATAGTGCCCCTTGTCATACAGCAAAATTAGTAAAAACTTCTTCAATTTCAGTGAGATAAACCTTATTATAGACTGGCCTGGGAATAGCCCTAACTTAAATCCCATAGAAAACCTTTGAGGTACCATTAAAAATAAACTACATAACCGTGACACTTCAACACTCATCAAGCTATGCACAGAAATTATTATTTGAAAATGGCATCTTGCCGAAACTAGTCCGATAGTTATAAATATAATCTTGATTTAAATATTGTGGTTTACCATTATTTTTCACTGATATACATCACGTTAATGTGATATCTTCCATTATATATATATATATATATATATATATATATATATATATATATATATATATATATAGGTGCGGTTAAGGTAATGGCATAATTAGACAACTGCTCTGCTTCAGGTCCAGCAGGTGATCCTATCTCCTTGAACTGGAAGACAACACTTAGGGATGACCCATCCATCAGCCCAAAAAAGCTGATTTCAAAGACACGCCTTTATGTCGTCTCGTTTACCGTCACAGAAAACTGTTATTATTAATATATTAATATATTAGTTGAGCAGTTGTCTAATTATGCCATTACCTTAACCGCACCAATTTGTCTTGGATATTTTTCCATATATATATATATATATATATATATATATATATATATATATATATGCACCAAGGAGGTTAACGCATTAGAAACCATTACAGGTGAATATGATGTTGAAAGCTACCTTAATGAAAAATTCCAGGTTTGATGACTCCTAACGTAACTGCGAGAAATTCGGAAAGTAAAACCCTTTATGTCTAATTTAAAAAAAAATTAAATAAGCCCAAGCTCAAAATTTCATCCAGCCTTACGAGAGGCCTCGTATAAATGCATGCATGGGCCCTGCGTATAATAGGGTAGATTGTGGCCGTTGCCTTGCATCAGCTGGAAACTGATTTCGAGTGGAGACACTCGAGCAGCCATCGATGGTACCTCGCTCCTCGGATCTCCGAGGAACGGGGCGGTACGGAAGAAGGGTCGTCTTTATTAGAAAATGATAGTGAAGTTTATTGCCTTTTTTAGTGAGAGGAGGGAATTAAGAAACGAAAGGACAAAATAAACAAATGAAAGGTATAAAAAAAAGGTGAAAAAACTGCCAAAGCAACCCTCATCAACCCTAATCGCTGGCAGTGGAACAGGTCCAAGTAGACTCGTGAATTAAAAAAAAAAAACCTTTGTACTTTTTTCATTTTTCTAATGGAAGAATGAGTTTATCGATCTCTTGGTGCTATCTGCGCGTCGTAGTACACTAACCCCGACTGCAGTCCTGCGAGAAATGGGGCGACACACTAAGACACCAGCTTTCTCCTACAATAATTTCAGAGACGCCACAAATGACCTCCTTGAAGGCGATCTATTCTCTCTCCTACACTTTTCTAATCTCTTTCTCTCTCTCTCTCTCACACACACACACACACCTTATGGCACTAGGTTCGCCTCCGTTGCACTTAAAAAAAAGGAACCCTTTGTTGCCATTCTGTGGCGCAGGGTATACGAATACTGCCACCAGTGCCCCCGGCTAGTATCGCACATACCAGGCGTCCCAGAGCCAAATGTACTCGCGCGAGAACCGGACGTAGACTGGTTCTGGTTCGCCTCCAGATAGCGACGGCTCCTACCGCACTCTCCTCCGGGCACTGAGAGACCTTGAGGCCGAGAGGGCGCTCGCCTCGACCCTGCTACTGGCAGGACGTCGCTGCCCATCTGCCACTTGAGCGGCCCAGAAAGGAAGAAGGGGGTAACCCTGGAGTCGGGGATTAGGGAATGGGGAGAGATAACTGATCCACAAGTGCCTGGTTAGGACTTATGAGTACCTATTTTCCTAGCACTAGCTTACTCATACAGCGGTAAAATACAGTTCGCTTGTCTTCGAATATCATTTATCTATTCATTCATCCATTCATCTATCTATCTATCTCTATAGTTATTCAAATATATTTTATATTTAGAAAAGGCAAAAACAATGGATGCATTTCATGCATAAAAATCATGATTAGAGTAAGTGTAAAAGTATGAAAGGGTCCTTATCCAAACTGCCAAATATGAGCCAAATTAAAGTATTAGGGATCAGGAAGACTCGCAACTCTCCTGCTTTTAACACAAATCAGCAATGAACATAGTTTCCTCGCTTATTGTCTCTTGGCTCTCATTGGACGCTCATACTCCTCCATGATACTTTATTTAAGTTAAAATTGCTTTAAGAAATTGTACAAAACCCATTAAGTATAAAAGTATCACTTGAGAAAAGCTCCTCGAAATTCTCAAATGCGCCTCCATTTAGTTAGCGGAAGCCCGAAGCAAGTTTAGTACACGGCTTCCACTGGCATTAGCATGGGAAACCTGGAACTGGGACATAATTCGAAAATCTAAAATCCGCAAACACCTAAATCATAAAAAATCCCAATAAATCCATAAACACTGAAATCTAGAAGAGCCAAAATCCCTAAACACTTAAATTCCGAAAAAGCCAAACTCCCGAAACAACTAAGTCAAGAGCCAAACCCAAACACACAAATCACGAAAATAGCAAATCCCTACACACCTAAATCTCGAAACCACAAATACATAAATGGCGGAATCCCTAAACACTTAAATCCCGGAAGACACAAATCTCTAAATATCAAATCATCAAAGTTACCAATTTAACCTAACCCGATTCGGGACTTAGACATTTTTATGTTTAGGAAGTTTGATTTTTACGGATTTTGTTCAATAATATATATATATATATATATATATATATATATATATATATATATATATATATATATATATATATATATATATATATATATATATATATATATATATATATATATATATATATATATATCAGTTATTTGTCCAACATGCAACTCACCTCAGTTCACTCAATTCGCGTCAACGAACATTTCTCAATATACACACAGTCAGAAGTATTAACTTTAGCCTTCATAGAAATGATGACACACATGTCGTTGACGATCTCAATTCATTGATTGTTAAAGTTGAGTATTATTTTCATATTAAAGTGTCTCAAACGAATTCCATTTCAACCTGCGTTTCAAGATAAGGAAGTTGAGTCTAATAACCGAATACCTGCAGAGAACTCTTGGCGGATAAGATACTAACAAAGCATTGGTATTTATCGGAGTTGGGGAAGCAGAACATATATATATATATATATATATATATATATATATATATATATATATATATATATATATATATATATATATATATATATATATATATATATATATATATTACAAAACTTCAACCCAGTCTAAATAATAACTCATTAACTGTTCCATTAAATATTATGACTCATTAAAAAACATGCTATTGTTAAATTTCACATTTTTTTTAGGGAGGTGCAAGAATAAAATCCAGTGTCAATTTTTTTCGCTTCTATTTTTTTTAGAAATTCTCTCGTTGGTTTAGTTTGTTTTTTCGTCCATATTTCTAATGTAATCAATTAGTCTGAAATTTAATATTCATCGTTCACAATTTTATTACGTGTCTCTCTATTTCATAAATCATTGTGAGTTTGAAAATGTTATTCAGATAACGAAAGTTCTAGCTTCAATCTATCTTTCTTTTTCCCTACGTGGTACAACCAAATATTTATACTTATTCAAGTGATACTTCTCGTGATCTTAACCCATATATATATATATATATATATATATATATATATATATATATATATATATATATATATATATATATATATATATATATATAAATATTCGGTTAGGTAAGGAAAATAATACGGTTCCTTAATCCTCTAGAGAAGTCTCCCGGAGTTCCTCAACCGTCTTCAGAAGCGTTACATATACGACAAGGCAACCATCCACTTCCCCCCCAAAGTAAATTTCAAGGGTTATCCACCATCTGTTTAATTCGTTCACATTTGTTTTCGGTTTTTTGTTTATAATTTAATGTAATAGGTTATTTTATTGTTTATTCCAGTTACCTTTAATTTGTATACTTCTGCCTATTATTATTTTTCAAAATTACACTGGATTGTATCAATTAATTCTGTATAATGGCCAATTTTATTGATTTACTTTGCCTTCCTCCGTATTTTTAGCTATTATATAATGTTTAACTGTTATCGTTAATATTTCTTCCCTTTCGCATTATTCGATACAGTTGCTGAAGATGGTTCTAAGCGAAGGTTCGAAACGTCCGGCCAATAAATGATTCGTGTAATCTTCTTGGTCTTCATATTCCTACTATTTATAGATATATATATATATATATATATATATATATATATATATATATATATATGAATGCAATGTCCGGCAGGAAAAATGAAATGGTGTTTCCGAGTACTTTCGAACTTTATTAAGTTCCTTATCAAGGATAACTACAAGAAATAATATTATATTAGAGGTATATATATATATATATATATATATATATATATATATATATATATATATATACGAAAGAAAAGTATAAAAGACCGCCTCAATAACAAGAACCACCAATGAGGTGACGGTAGGGAGAAGGTAAAGATTCACATTAAGAATTACAAGAAGCAGGTAGTAAGGTCAAACTGAGAAGACGAAAGGGTAACAGATTAAAAGAAATGGAGATAGCCTAACAAGGAACGAAAGAGTGGGGAAAATACAATGTACATAACAGAGCAGTGGCATAATTAAAAAAAAAAAAATGGATCCACAGAACTAAAGATTGTTTATAAAACTAAATACAAAAGTCAGAACTAATTTCTTTAAGTACTAGTTTTTTAATTATAGCATATATTTTATATAAGCTAGGAGAAAGGTTAAATTTATCACATTGGCTTATAAAAGCACATTCAATGATATTCCTTTTTATAGGGTCATTGGAACGATAAATAAATTTTGTCGAGTTCCAGTTAATTAGATGGTCCTTATCTGACATGTGGAGAAAGAAAGCACTGTTATTTTCCCCTCTTCGGACATTATATTTATGTTGATTTATGCGAACAGAAAGTTGTTTACCTGTTTGTCCATAATATTTACTTAGGCAACCAGAACACTCAACTGAATAACCCCCCCCAAAAAAACTATTACAATTATTACGTACTAATAAATTCGTAATGGTCGTCTCATATTTAAAAGCAACAGAAATGTTAAAGTTATTCAAAAGACGGGGAAGATCACTAAAACAAAGAGAAAATGGTAGAACTAAAATGTTATTACTATTAAAAGGGAGAGTAGGGACAGTTTGATAAAATGTATTTTTAGCAGAAGAAAGACAGTTTTGAAGAAACGGGTAAGGGTAACAAAGCTTATGGCCAATTAAAAAATATTGGACAATTCCAAATCCATATATTCTGGGCTCACAACTCGTAATGCTCGTAGAAACATAGAAGAAAAAACAGAACGTTTAACTTTAGGGCTGTGAGAAGAGTAAAAATGAATAGAAGAATTTGAATTAGTAGGTTTACGAAAGATAGAGTATTTAAAACCTGTATGAGGTCTATGAATAAGAAGATCAAGAAACGGAAGGGTTCTATTATTTTCCATCCCGTGGGTAAATTTAATGGAAGGGACGAGAGACTTGAGTCTAGTAAGAAAAACATTAACATCTTTGGAATTAGGCCACAAGCAAATGACATCATCGGGAGGTCAAGAATAGTAGAGAGAAGTTTTGTTTCAAAAACTCCATATATAAGTTAAATAGGACAGCTGAAAGACAATTACCCATGGCTAATCCGAATTTTTGGAGAAAATATTTGCTTTCGAACGAAAACTTACAGTTTTTGGTACAAAGGGAGAGGAGGTCCATGAAAGTAGTAACGGGTACCGGCAAGTCATAATTTTGCAAATGATCATTAAGGAAATTGAAAAGATCTTCAACGAGTACTTTGGCAAATAATGAACAAACATCAAAACTAACAAGAGTAAAATCATTAGAATAATGAATAGCATTAAGTTTAGAAATAAGGTCGTAACTAATAGTGACATTGTTTTTTAATGTAAATTATTTTTCTTGTGCAAATTCCAAAAAAGGGTTTTTTTTGTTAGGCTATTGCAATCGCATCATATTGTCTTATTTATCAAATTTAAATAAACTCGTAATATTCCTAATTAGAAAGGCCTAACAGATTCTAATTCAAAGGGCGATTGCTAAATGTCGTTAGGCCTCTAATTTTTCTACCGCATTCCTTGAGTTCAGGCATATAAGTCTCACCCCCGAATGCTTATTTAAATCAATCATATTTTCTTAAAATATGATTAATATGTAATGCCAATATCATATTTTAATTCAGAAAAAAATCACTTCAAAATGATATTTATGTTCATTTATTCGCTTGGAAAATCTGGTGCTTTCACCGATATATAATTCGTTACATGATTTGCAGGTAATAAAACAAACTCTCTGTTCTTTATCGATATACATCAACGCTTAATTGAATCGGCACTCATAAAAGAAATTATCAACTTTAATACTTCCGACGGCCAATTCAATACTAATACCTTAATAAACAAGAAATTCATACTTCCGTTCCTCAAAAATTGACACTATATTTTGCCTCTTCCACCTTAGCGCCACCTGATTTGTGTCTTTATACGTTAGGCAACTACTGTATTTCACTTGTACACAAGCGACCAACGATGACGGATGTTTCCGTCGAAACCTCAAAATTAGTTCTATTACTGTGTTTTTTTAGCCCTATAGTTACACGTACGGTACTTTTTGGGATATATATATGCAAAATATCCCACAGGAAAATGAAAGGCGGATTCCAAGTACTTTCCAAAGTATTTGGAATCCGCCTGTTCTATTCACGCGCTATTTTGTGAGTTTCTCATATATATATATACTACACATTTTAACTTGCTCCCTACCTATAAACTTTCTGCACAGATTACGGGAGAGGCCTTCGTATTTTTCACTTGTAGAAGAGAGTTTTTGCTGTTCAACAGATCAATTAATATATTTTATTTACAATTTCACTATATAAATTCGCAAATTCAGTATTAATGAATAAATATTTATCTAATTTACGCATATTTCAGAACACAAAATATAATTACTAATCTATCTTAAAATCAGTATAATGTTCTTTCCCCATTAGACACTACCATACTTTAAGCCATCCATTGTGTTTATGAATCTGGGAAAAGGCTTTACACCTGCGTCCCCATTATGTACTGACTACCTGAGGATAATCGAAGATAAAATGCCTTACCAAACTCGATCTTTATCTGAAGCTCATCCTTTAGCCTCATTTGACAGGCCGCTAATCGCTTACACAGACTCAGAAATGGACGGAGGGGAAATTAGATTTATGGGGTAGTCGCAGCGTTACGAAGGGAGGAAAAGTTTAGGTAATATGGAAGAACGCGGGAGTGATCCGAGATGAGTTAAAATCTTGGCTCATTTTAGGGGTATAAATTATTCCGTGAGGGAGGCATAAGAGACGCTTATTTTATCACTTGGAAGCATTTCCGGAATTAAAGAGTTCCACTTACGTTTTTATGAGCTCTAACTTTCCTGAATGGGGGAGGGGGCGAATTGAATAAAAAGGGTCATCTTGATATTTGGGTTATTTTCGCTGTTGCTTTCCCTACTCAAATTAGAGGGAGAAAATGTATGCGAGTTCCTTTCAGCAGACGGCCATATTGAGGAAGCCAGAAATAAATTCTGAAAAATCTGTTATGATCTGCTTTCTGTTTTGACTGTTTTAGTAATATTATAGATGTTTTTTTACCGAATGATAATTAATTTAATTATTTTTTTTAGGAAAAATAAGGCGTAAGGTAGTGATCGAAGATGGGGAAGAAATTAAATAGGAGTTTTTGATACCAAATAAAAAAATGAATCAAATTGATTGAAAAGATTTATCACTCTTTTCTTGATCATGCATTGGGTGCTGTTACATCGCTACCCACTATGAGCAAAATTAAACTACAATGTATACGGTAAGTCATCGGATAGGAAAGATAATTTAATGGTAAAAAATGTACAAAATCTATAAAACTAGAACACTGCCAAATGCGTGAAATCCAGTAGACAATTAAACTTAAAAGAGTTCTCAATAATAATAATAATTCCATGCATGTTTTCAATATCATCGACGTCGGGAAACTCGATAGCCGCAATATAATTTAAGACGACCTAGTTTATCTATCTATCTAATACACCTGGCTAAGTGGCAGACGGCAACGGGTGGTGGTGAATAGACAGGCTTCTGAGTGGGTGCTCGTTACTAGCGGGGTGCCTCAAGGTTCTGTCCTGGAACCACTACTATTCATAATCTACGTCAACGACATGGACGGTGACATGGTTGCCAAGATTTCCAAATTTGCCGACGATACCAAGCTTGGTATGAACGTTGCAAAGGATGGAAATACTGCCCGCCTGCAGGAAAATCTTGGGAAGATTGGGGAGTGGTTGGACACGTGGCAAATGCCTTTTAACGTGAACAAATGCAAAGTAATGCATATCGGCCACATAAACCCCCAATCTCAGTATAACCTTAAGGGCACTGCTCTTGAATCGAATGACACTGAAAAGGACTTGGGTGTAACTATTACTAGCGACCTCGAGTTCTCGAAACAGTGCATCGAGGCAGAGAAGAAAACCCAGAGGATGTTAGGCTACATAAAGCGCCAGTTTGGATACCGTAACAAGGAGATAGTACTTTGTCTGTACAACTCCCTCGTTCGGCCGCACCTGGAGTATGCCGTACAATTTTGGAGTCCTTCGTTTCGAAAGGATATCGCAAGGTTGGAACGCGTACAAGCCAGGGCAACCAAGCTGATTCCCTCTATCCGACATAAAAGTTATGAGGATAGACTAAGGGAATTAGATCTGTTCTCGCTGGAAACCTGTAGAAGTTTTCAAAATACTTCGAGGGTTCGACAATGTTGACTACCGGGATATTTTCACACTAAGTGAGAACAGAACGCGCAATCACGGCTTCAAACTTGAACTGAAGCGTTACAACCGCAATTTGTGTGGAAATTTTTTCACTTAAAATATCTGCGGTAAGTGGAACGCACTTCCAATGGAAGTTGTCAAAAGTGAATCTGTTGACCAGTTCAAGTCAAGACTAGACAAAGTCTTGAAAAGTCGCCGTTTAGGGACGCAAAACAATTGAGCAGCCATTTGCCTGCTCGATTGCTAGTCCAAAGGTACGCTCTTTGAATGGACCGTAAGGTCTCCTAGGGTACTTCCTTTCCTTGTTACTCCTTGTTACCTCTTTTTTATATTCTACTCTTTTAATTCCTAGCGTAATATTGAGGCATACAATCACCCATTATTGGGAACTCTGTCGTAAAGCAGAGTTTCCAGAGCTTGAGAATTTTCGCGATTTTTGCTACTTTTTAAAATCGTGTGCTACTTTTTTTGCCTCTGCTACTTTGCGAATTTTATGCTACTACGTTTGATAATCGTGCTACTTTTTGCTATTTTCAACCATGTCCCTTCAATTTTTTATGCTTATGAAAAATGCATCAAGTTTACTCTGTCGTTCTTAACTTGTAACATGTGTAACATAGAAATAATAGGACACGAGATTCTTTTCCATGCTTTGATAAAATTGCAACTTGGCAACTTGCCGCCGCAATAGTGTTTTTTTATATCATCTTTGATTATTTAAAAATATTTTCATCCAAATTGAATTTAGCTCAAATGCAAGAATTCCATTAATATTATTTAAGTTTTACAATTTAAATTTTATACCCTATGGTTTCAATTACTGTAAAACGCGGATTATTATGCCTCCTTAATAGGAATCATGTTGATTCATGCAGATCGTGTTTTCACATGTGGAACTGTGGAATTGCCTGCAGGCGTTGATTTGAATTTAAAATTATTTACCTTGTAATGGTTTTTGCATAGGCCTACTTCAATTTATTTTATGATTTAATATAGTGTAATTTATTTTCAATTAAAGTGTGATTATGTTAAGTGACGAGTAATAACGAAGCGAATAAATTACATTTCCAAAATCGTGGCCTTTGAATCCCATGTTTGAAACATGGCTGGAAGAAATAAATGACAAGACTAAAGCGTATTGTAAAATATGTAAATACGAATTGAGAACACATAAAACTAATTTAGTTAAACACAAATCTTCTGTGAAACACAAATAAACTCTGAACTAATATCATTATTGGAATAAAGAAATATAAGGCTCTTTGAAAATCGTAGTAGAATAAATGTATTAGAAATAAAACTTTGCGTGTTTGTCGCTTGTCATACAAAGATACATCTATTGATCACTTGAGTGAAATTTTTAAGAAGACTGATGCGGTACCCAGTTAATCAGCTTCAGAGAGTTTGCGTTTGCATAGAAAGAATTACTCAGCCTTGATAAAAAAAAAACTAGTGATTTCATCTGAATTTCTCAAAGAACAGATAGCATAAATAAACAAGTCTTCCCTTTCATTAATACTTTATGAATCTACAGATAGTGCATGCTGTAAACATCTGTTAGTGGGTTTGTTATTACAATGAAAAAGAGAACAAAATAGCATCACAATTCTAAGGACTAAATTGAAGTTGCAGAAACTACTGCTGACTCATTGTATAAGCATGTGAAACTTTTTCAATAAAGTAGGAATTAACTTAGGAAATTGCTTCGCTATTGGGATTAATAGAGCTTCTAATCTTTGAGGAAAAATCATTTACTTTTTACTCTAATGAAGGAAAACGATCCAGACCTAATTTTAATTACATAAATGCATCTGTCATTCGCATCAATAGTGTGTTCACATGGCTATGAGGATCTATCATCTAGCTTAGATTATATGATTAAAGTCATATAATTGATTTCATCGGTCTGCCTTAAAAATAAAATCTTATATGGATTTATATATGATAATAAATGATGGAAAGGGCCCATTACAATTGATTCCACTCTCTTCAACTAGACGGCTGACAAGAAGCAACTAATTCAAGAGAATCCTTAATAATTAAGATTCCTTAAAACTTAATTTGTAGCTTACTTCCTCAATCTATCATAAATATCTTGCAAGGAGCCCCACAGAATGTCTTCGGATCCAGTAAATGGGTTGTAGCTCACATTCGCAATGCCAATTTTAGCAGAATTTGAACGAACCATTTTGCTTTTTCAAAGTGAACAATCTGATCATGGTAAATTACTTAAAGAACTTGAAGATTTTACCCTTACTATGCTAAGAAGAATAATTTATCCACAAAATGCTAATCTCAAAGCTGATATGGATTCGACAAATATTTACTTGCCGATTGAAAAAGTTGACTTTGGTTGTCCTTTTAAATAAAGTGAAGAAAAAGTAAAATAATCTCATCAGAAGTCCTAAAGGATATCTGTCAAAGGTGTCATAACTTTCCCAAGACTTGCTGTAAAGAACTTCTGAACCGAATCCCCTCAAATTATGCAACTTTGAAAAGGATTAATTACTTTTCACCCAATATTTGCCTTAATCCAGCTCGTCCTCCTTTTCCTAAACTACACTTAGAACTAACAGACCAATCTAAATTGGATATTCTTGAAAATCAGTGGAGACAAATATGCTTAACATTCAATGGAAAGATGTTTTCACCTCTGGATCTGAACTTCCAAGAATTATTTTGGTCTTACATTTGTAACACTAAAGATGCAATCGGAAACCCTGTATTAAGAGATTTAGCAACATTTGCTTTAAAGATCTACAGTTTACCAACAAGCAATGCAAATGTAGAATGGTTATTTTTAAGAGTGACATCAACAAAGACTAAACTTAGGAATAGAATTCGCCTTGAAATTTTAGATTCCATTCTTAGAATTAAAATGATTTTGGAAGAAAGAGGAATTTGTTGCGCTGAATTAAACCCTTCACCATAAATGCTTGATTATAAATCAGATATTTATCGGAAAACGGAAAAAACGAGCAAGATGTTCAAGAAGAAGAAGAAGAAGCTGAAGAGATATAAAGTTCAGTACTTAATTACTCCTTTTTAAAGAAATTTTCGAATAATACTAAAAGTAATATATTTTGTGTGTGTGTTGTATGTAGGGAAGGGGGAAGAATTGACATGCGACTTTTGCTTTTTATTTTGTTCCATGCTACTTTGGCCCAAAAGCTTCTGGCAACTCTGTGACGTAAAGTGGAAGAGAACCTACATAGGACGTTAACGCCCTCCTAATACAGGATGACCCCCGCAAAACTTGTCTCCAACTTTCGATACGTTTCATTTTTTTAATTCGATAAAACAATAAGAAATGAAGCCCATCGAAATTTGGAACCTGTTTTTTAGTGTCACCCTGTTTTAACTCCTAAATTTGGCACCCATTGTTTTCCGTTAAAGATTTGGTCCGTGAATGATTTGTAAGAGATCAATGGAACCCATATAAAAGGGAATTGTTCCACCTTTTGATGGCGAAAGACTTAAAACAACGAACTCACTGTACACGTCATTGAAACAGCTTCGCCAAGATTTCTGGCAGCATTGTGACTAAGCATATACTCTTATTATTCATCCATTGTTTTAGTAATTGTGTCCTTTTAGGCAACGAAATTTTCATGAATTTCTAATCCATGCTAATTACTCGAGAGTAGCTTTAGCTGTTGGTCGCCATCTCATCAAATCCATTTCTCAGGCGTTAATAGAGTATTTTTATATCACACTTTAGGAGAGCACAATCGGCAAGAAGCTAGGGAAGATAATGCTGGGGTCACACAATCACGAATTTGCGCACAAAGCAGTCAGCCCGCGCGGCCCCAACTGTCATCTGTCGCAAAAATATTTCGACGATCGGTGCTGTGTTTACGACCGTCGGGGCTCAGTCGTAATTATCTACGACAGTCGTTATGGTAAGCCCGACAGTCTGGGTGCAGACCCGTCAATCGCCAATTTTTACGACTGACGGACGGAATATGGCAACCGCACCACGCTGCTTTGTGGCGGCAACGTCGGACGGAGGGTATTTAAGGACCAGCGGGTCGCCATTCCCGACAGTCCTCTCACCGAAGCCGACCATCCTCCAGCTTAACACCACCGCCTCTCATTTTGTAGCGCCTTCAGCGCCTACAGAAGCCCTCGATCAGCTCTTAGGACCTTCAGCGCCTGAATGAGACCTCCACAAGCTCCCTCTGTGCCACTCTGACCCATTCCAGCCACCATACCATTAAGAGGAAAGACCTGAAAAAGCTGTGAAAGTATAGTTTTACCCAACCTCTACTACTACTACTACTACTACTAGCACTACGACCACCTCTACAACTTCGCCGACAGCCAGCTCACTACACCCACCCTCACCACATCTCAGACGCTAGTAAGAGGCACCTCTTCCACCTGTACCACGCTGGCAGCACCACCTGTGACCCCAGCCCTACCACCCCACCACGTGATGACGATGTGGGGCTACACCTCGACCACGCTGAGGTAGAGGTCATCCTGGACAACGAACCCTGCTCTGATTATGACGAGGATGAGGACAACGACGACGATGGTGACGAAGACGATGACGAGGTTACATCGTTCCTTGAATCCAAGGGCGACCAGTTTCCACTCAGCAGGGGATTGTGGCGTTCTGAGTTCCTCGTCTCCGTAGACAGCAATAATGGGCCGGCAGTATCTGGTAGAATGTGGCTGATGTGTTGTGGGCAACTCGAAAGGAGTATTGCAGACTCTTGTATCAAGCACATGTAGTGAGGAAACGTAGGGTGATGGCAACACGCAGGCCAGGAGGAATGAGTTTGTGCCAGCACGTGTTTCTTCTGAGTTAGGGGTGTGACACGTTCTACTAGCTTATCAAGCGGTTGGCGTTCTATTCTCGTGAAGTTCTTGTAAAGTTCTGGAGATTCTCGGGACAACTCTTGCATTCGTTTGTCGTAATGGCCATATTCCATTCTTCGTTGCAGATAGGGCCACACCCAAACTGATCTCGGCTTCCTCGTCCGTTTCTGTTGTTCCTCTTCTTCGATCAGGGCCTTGGCTATTGCCACTCGTTCAATGGCGTCCACATAGTTAATGATGGCTTGCATTAGCTTCCTGTTAGGCACGTTTTCAGGTGTTATTAGGGACATGATCATGTCAAAGTCCTCCATGATGAATGGCCAGGAGATGCTGCTGCTGAAGGGGAGCTGCTAATGCAATGATATGCGGGGGTTCCTGCCCTTTTGTAGTTGCCCACTTTACTTCACGACATACGGGGTCTGAAAAAATATTCCCCGACAAACGGGGTGGTGCAAAGACTGTCATGACACGGTCGTATTACGTCCTACGATGATAAGAGCTCAGATATGCACGTCTACTGGGGGCGTCGCCTGTGGTCCTGACAATCGGGCCAGCAATCGGGACCTGGTTACGCAAGTCAAAAACGCCTACGCATTGCAATACGACTATGATTCGACAATCATACAAGGTCAGCACAAGGTATACCACTGTCGGACCATGTTGACGATCCACATGGATTGGGGAACCAACATACCCTACACTCCCGCATGAACATTAAATCAGACATTCCGACGTGTGGGAACTGTCAGAGGATAAACTCGTGATTGTGTGACCACAGCCTAATATTTACTATACGTTGACTTATTTGTGAACAACAAAATCATCGGGAAAATATCACCACGGCAAATCAAGCACGTAAAGCAATGGTCCAAAAGAGACCACAGCATGATCCCAACAAAATAAAAAACTTACATCTCCCACCTACTCGGTGAAGCTAAAGACCAACAAGGGCTTGAGTCGCTAGGTTCTTGTAAGGAAGACTAAACGAAGCCGTTTGAACTAATCAATTTACACACGTACAACAAACTTTGTCACCTCATCGAGGATGTATGAAACTTGGTGTTAAGAACTGCAAGAATGAACTCTGTGAAAGTGGACTTAAGTAAGGAGCCCGCCGAAAAACATCACCCAACCCACGGTCATTTACTGAAAAGTGGACACAAATCTTTAGCGAAAGAAGGTGCGAACACATCCTAAATGAAATTGAGGAAAAACCACCTCGGTTTTTCTAAAGCCAACAAAATAGACAAATTTAGGAATAGACTAAGTGTAACAAAAGTAACCGGCTATCATTGAAATGCTACAATAGCACGAACACAAGATCTGATCAGCTTCTTCACCGGAGCAAATCTAAACAGAAGTCTGTATACTTTTTAAAGTATGTTGCATTTGCTATAAGGTTTAAGAACATGGCCCCAATGACTGCCCGGAAGAAACCATGTGTGTTCTGATTGCGCAACAGGTGGTCACAGTTGAAAAGAATGGTACAATTCCAAAAAGTGCAAAAACTTTCCTGCTGATCATCGGGTAATAGCCATGAGATTACCCACTTCCAATTTGGGATTGAAACAAAAAGAAAGAAAAACAGAAAACAAAAATGGACTTACTCAAAACTCACTGAAACAAACACCCTAAGAAGCAACTGTATAACACAAAATAGAATCTTCAAGGCCTTAGCTACAGGCCCTGTATATGTTCAGAAATCTCCGTGAAAGCAATAAGAGAAAAAGATCTAAAATGCACTTGTAAGATCTAGGTTGATGTACCTCGCTTCCGCCCTCTCTTGTGTCTCGAAGACACAAAAGCGGAAACTACAAGCGGTGCAGAACAAATGCGTGTACCTAATCACGGGTACACGCAGGCAAGAAAGACCCCAAGAAAAACTACACCGGGAGACGGGCCTAAGTCCCATTAACATTGCCATCGAAGAACGGACAAGGAATATACAGGAACTGGTTAGTCAGGAATTGAATGACGAAATCATTCAAATGATTAACCGTAACAGAAGAGCACCAAGTCGTGCCAGATTTCCAAGCTCCGCTAGCCTACTAGCTGGCGGAAACGAAGCGCCGTTCTACGCATGAAAAGGATTGTTTTGGCCCCAAATTACGACAAAATTAAACCAACAAAGACTACGATACCAAGAATAAGGAAACCCACCGATTAATGACCATGAAAGTACTGAAAGAGACCTAATAACCACGATCAATACCAGAAAAAAAGAAGAAACAAAAAGCACAAAAATAGATACACGAGATAGAAACAATAACAAATAAACTAAGCACAAAAATTAAAGTAAAAATAATTTATAAAAACAACAGAAAATGCACACTACATACCAGGGTTGGCATGATTAAGATCAAATGATTTTAATCATGAGATTGTAATCGATTATAATCAGACAAAAAAAATCAAATAGATAAAAAAATGACTATTTTTTTAATGTTTTCTATTTTTATTTGATTTTTTTATATGATTTTTCAATATTTTTATTTTTTTTTATTTTTTTCTACATGTATATATATACCTTAAAAGCAATATGAGCCACTGGATAGATAATGTTTATTTCATGCAATAACTCTACTTACAGAAATTACAGTTGAGGCTGAAAGTTGTCAAAAATCAAAATGAATGGATTAGTGTCAATGTTATCCATAAAGTTTTCTAAACCTTCAAACTATATATCTTTTAGTTTGTTTACTTCTAAATAAAAAAAGATATGAAAAATGAAAGTATATTAAAAAATAAAATCATGATTTTGTAGAGAAAAAATCAATTATTAAATAATCTGATTAAATCAGTTTGATTTAATCATTGTCAACCATGATACATGACTAAATAAAAGAGTGATTAAGAATGTGATACTTCTATTCTGATTAAAATATCTAACTTACCAGTTACTAACACTGTTATCACCCAAATAATCCTTGATTAAAACAAAATTATTAATCCAAAGAACTGTTTCTGGCACTGTCAAAAACAAGTTAAATGAGAAACTTTCAGCTACTGAAATTAGAACTTATAAATCTAAATTAAGTCTTAGAAATTAGAGAAAATATTACTAAGAATTATTATAAATATAATAATAATTAATGTTAATGATTTTAATAAAGAAAATCGCTTCTTTTTTTTATTAAAAAATCCAAAAAACATTAATTATATATAAAACAAATGGTTTGAACGCCATGATAATATAAACTCTAACGCAAACAACAGAGGAAACATAAACAATTTTAAAGCGATAGGGCTGATCACCAGGCTCTAGCATCTCTTTGCAAATCTTCCACACTACTTTCTCTTTTCACCACTTGCCTATATTTTCCATATCTATCCACACAGCCTTTTTTCTCTTACACACAACTACACTTAAAACAATTAGCAATTCTTTTCATTCCCATTTTCATTCTGATTCCACCATTCTTCAGCGATAAAGGAGGAGAGACACTCTGAAGATGATCGCATAGATTGAAGGTTCAGAAATTAAAGTCAAGTTTGGTTTTTACCAAACACATTTCATTTAAAAAAATGAACGCAGGAGAAGTTGTTTACCATCTATAAGATGAGATAAAAAAGATAATAAGAAAACTAGAAAGTTTCCAAAGAAAATTAATAGAGGCCAAATATACTATAGTCTTTAACAAAATCTGCATATACGAAGGGCGGTCAATAAGTTTTGCGATTCAAATATAAGGAAACGAGATACGAGGAAGTGTTTTATTACTTTTCAATATAACTACCTTCGACTTCAGTGCACTTGCGCAACTTGTCCCTGAGACTTCGAATTCCCGACAACCAGAAACCTCCTGACTGCTGTTCAATCCATTCATGAACGGCGAGCTGGACATCTTCATCGTCCCCAAACCGGCGTACACGCAGTGCAGCCTTAAGCTGGCGGAATAAAAAGTCGTCGTTAGGGGTCAGATCTGGACTGTAGGGGGGATGGTTGAGCTCCGCGAATCCGCACTCGCGCAGGGCAGCTTGTGCAACTCTGGTCTTGTGGACTTTGACGACGTTGAAGTCGATCATGGGGCGTGAGGTTTCTAGGGACCCAACGGGAAGAGACCTTGGTCATGGCCAAATTGTCGTGGATGATGTTGATAACACTTCCATGTGATATTCCAAGTTCTCGCTCGATTTCTTCGACCTTCACCCGTCGATTTTCGAGGATCATCCTCTCCACACGGGTCACATTGTTCTCGTTGGTTACGTCTGACGGGCGTCCTGGACGGGGGTCATCTTCAAGGGACTCACGACCATGGCTGAACTCCCTATTCCAGCGAGCAATGGTTGCATAGGAAGGGGGTGTGTCGGTGTACACTGCAACCATGCGTTCAGGGATCTCTTTTGCATTCTTGCCTTCCTTGGTCAGAAATTTGATCACTGCGCGGTGCTCAACCTTCTCCATTGTTGAAAAATTTGTGACTGACAATCTGCGATCAGATACTGCTTCTTAAATAGACGAGGCAGGAGCGTGCGGCTGCAAGTCCTGACTTGTCATAACTTATCCTAACACCCCCACAAACAGCCATCCCCCTTCCTCTGTTTTGCCCTACCGATTCGCAAAAATTATTTACCGCCCCTCGTATATATATATATATATATATATATATATATATATATATATATATATATATATATATATATATATATATATATATATATATATATATATATATATATCCATTAAACCACATTGAAAGAGAAAACGGAATAATTTTTCCTTGCAGTAATATTTTTATTACCTTTTTTCGAACAAATCCGTGCAGGGAAGCGATTCGAACCAGGCACACTGAGGCAGCGAACACCGCTTTAATCACATTTAAAACTATACCGTGGTTCTCTGCGTAGCAGTGTACTAACGTCATACTTTTAACTGTATGCTAGCTGCCTCATTGTACCTGGTTCGAATCGCTTCCCTGCACAGATTTTTTTTCGCAAAAAGGTAATAAATATATTACTGCAAGGAAGGATTATTCCGTTTTCTCTTTCAATTTGGTTTAATGGATTCATTTTCATCATTCTCTCGCGCTACTTTGATATATATATATATATATATATATATATATATATATATATATATATATATATATATATATATATATATATATATATATATATATCTCAAAGTAGCGCGAGAGAATGTTTGTTTACCACGCGTTTAACTATTCCTCATTTATTCTTTGAATTTCCAATTAATTTTCAATCTCCTTCATAGTCCCCGTTCGAACTTGCAAAAGTGTTCCTTAAAAGCTATTCTATTCACAGGATTTTTTGGTTCTCTGCGTAGAATAGTGTACTAACGGCATACTTTTAACTGTGATCAAAGCGGTGCTCGCTGCTTTAGTGTGCATGGTTCGATTCGTTTCCCTGCACGGATTTTTTCGAGAAAAAAATGTAATAAATATTACTGTAGGAAAAATTATTCTGTTTTCTCTTTCAATGTATTTTTTTGCATTCATATATATATATATATATATATATATATATATATATATATATATATAACAGTATTGCAATGTTCAATATTTACTCAATATGATATGCTGCACAGTAAAAATAATTAACTTTAAGACGATTCCTCGTTACCGAAAACGGAAGCAATAATAAAGAACACGTGGCTTAACTTGTTGAAGATTTCTTTTAAGCCTCAACATTAGTACTCATTATTGTTCATCTTAGAACCTAGACCTTTTTCACACACATCTCTTGTATGATTTCAATAAACTAGTCGCGTAACACCCCACAAATTCTCAAGAATATATGCAATATAAAATGACCTTGATGCAGTCATGTGAGAATATCCATACCAATATAGGCAAATAGAGCATGTGTTATTTGATTATCTTAGAATGGGGAAGTAGTATAAATAACAGAGGGTAAAAAACACATTAGCTTTTCTTGACTGTAATTTGCCTGAATTTCAGTATAAATCGTGGAAATTATATACATAACTCGAAGTTTCTTTGGGTGTTGGCGTTAACATTTGACAACCATTGCGAATGACGTATATGTAATTTTATGATATAAGAATGCATAGTGGCTGTG